>JAFELO010001331.1:37171-63841 GCA_017140195.1 Eumaeus atala | reverse complement strand
TCCCACAGATGGAAGAGATACATCTCGATATGAGTGTGTTTGTAACAGTTAACTTAACTATTATTATCTCTCGGTCCCTCCTCCCCCGAATCTGACGTCTCGGGCAGCTCGCACGCGGTCACTAAAAAGGCATCGGCGTTGACGTGAATGTTTGGCTCATAGAGGGGATCATAACTGGGGAGGGCCGTGCCCCTTTGACCCTCAGACGGCTGAAAGAACACGTCGTGCGGTAGTCTCGGAATACTAAACCACTGCGGCGGTATTATTTGAAATAGGCAAATTGCGAATGATATTAGAATCAGTCCCAAATCTGAAGGTGTCGTTCGGACTGTTGTAGTCGAACGTATGTGCTGTTGATGACTTGACGTCTGCGTGTCCCCAACGTGTGAGAACGTGTATGCTGAAAGTGTTTCACACACAGTCCACTGCTTTTGTAACGAGGGAGTTGAGATGTCTTTGAAGTGAATTCGAAGTCCTTGTGTAGGTCGACACTACGTACGTACATCGGACAGCCGGTGACCATTCTTACGAAGCGAAATATCTGTGTGAGAGGGTCTTGCGTGAGCGAACACTAAGCTGTAATATGGGACAGTATCGGTCGGACACAGACTTTGTGAAGCGTAAGCTTTTTTCTAAGAGGCATTTTACTTTTCGCGTTTAATAGGTAATTAAGCTTATGTGAGACTGCGTTCTATTACTAACTGTGGTAATGTGATCTTTGAATGTGCGAGCATGATCAAGATTGATTACGAGATAATTCACAGAATTTACACGGATTATTTCTGTGCCGTAGAAGGTTACTAGGGCCATGTAGGGTCTAGCGTTGCTGTGCCTAGTTCCACCGAAGCATATAGCTCTACACTTTTCCTTGTTAATTTCTATTCTTAAAAGAGGATGAAGAACCTTAGAAAGAGGTAGTGCCATGCATGGAGCATGTGCATGACACTACATCCTCCTATTCAACGTCATTGGACCGGCATGACCGGGGTGGTACCTCTCGCACACATAATACCAATGTAAAGTGACGTCTTCAGTGTCGCGTTTCGTGTGGTTTGTGAATAGCCGGTGGCCCATTGGGGGGAAGGGGGCAACGCATCGGCATAGTAATTATGTGGATGTTCATGTGCATCGGTAGTCATGAGAAGGGCTTGCTCATTTGCCCCTATTCTATTAAAAAAATCTCCACCGTGCGAACCACTCACCTAGTGTAGTGGCGTCCCACTGTAGATTAGCGCAGGATACCCTTACTGACCTTAGACTCATATAAAGAGCGGAATCGTCTGCGAACATCGCCTTCTCAAACCTTGGGCTTGGTGGGCGATATCGCTTCTGTATAGGTTATACAAGGTAGGGGACAACACCGAGCCCTGTGGGACTCCAGCTCGCAGGAGGCGCAAGGAGTGACCTCTACCTGTTATCTGAAGTGCCGGTTAGATATGTAGTCCATAATGATAACTACTAGTCTATCTGGCACTTGTAGACGATATAGTTTTCAAATCAGGCCTTCCAGATTTTGTCAAACGCTTTTGCCACGTTGAAGTAGATGGCGCATATGGGGTCTTTATTTTTACGGTTTAAGCCCTACAATACATATTCCGTGAAGCGGTGTATTTGTAACGGATAGCTGTAAGCTACGTGAAATGTGAATTGCTGGTCTGTGAAAAGTTCTTTATTCCTCGCTACATCTTTGATGCATGAGAGTAGATCTCTCTCATAGAGCTTAGCCAATGAACAGATGAGACTTATTGGACAGTAGCATGTTGGTAAGTTTCTAGGCATGCCTGGCTTTTGAATACCGATCACAGTGGCTTCCTTCCATATATCTGGGAACATGTATCCCTCAAGAAGAGTGTTGTAAATGCACACTATGAGGTTTGCTAGAACGCGTGGCAAGATTTTAAGGAATTTGTGGTTCCGTATGGTTAAGGGGACCATCTTGGACAAGATCTTTGATGAGGGGTTTCACGTCGTCTATAGTGATAGGGCGTATAAAGCATCGTCAGCAATTTAGAAACAAATATTTCTAGGTCCGAGACGCCTCATATGGGTCTTCGTCGGAGTCGGATGGCGACGAGGCACCGGGGGAGCCCTGGGGCGTCGCGCGACTGCTGTACGCCGGGCTCGGGACGCTGGCGGTGGGGCTCGTCGTGTACTTCGTTGGCACCGGGGACAAGGTAACTGTATAAATAAAAAGTAAGTGTCAGCTTGTCAGCTGGAGTTTACTCCTTATAGAACATGATTTAGCAGTAAAAGATGCGCAAGAGTCATTGACGTGATACAGCGTAGCGCTTTATAGTTTACCTATTTAACATGATTTTAATCATCACATTTTTTATACCGATTGCCATTAGTATGAGTTAGTGCCATACCGCATCGATCGATTTCTCGTAGGTGCCCCTGTACTATAAAAAAATTCCTCGTATCTTAAGACGTTTCATAAGTCATAAACTCCAAAAATAATAGCAGTACTAACCAAATTTCAGCTACGGCGGGAATCTCTATTGACACTTGAATTATTTGTGTTAACATAAATTTCCATCAAGAAGCGACAATACATCCACTCAACTAAATCTTCATTGAGGCTTAGCAACTTGGCAAACTTTATAGTGCATAAGTGAGACACACAAGTGTACTCTCTCCCCCATTCCGCTATTTCGGTAGGACGGGAGTCCGTCACACCATACGTAACGAGAAATTACCTATAAAATGTAAAATAACATTCTCGCTAAGCTGACATGAATATAACATTTCAATCGACTTGTTGCGTTCCTTGTGCTAAGGTGAACGATAGTGATATGGGAAGCACATTGACGCGCATTTATGTACAGCCAGTGCGATGGCGATCTATAGGTTCTTTGTCGTAAGAGGTATCGTGCATTGCAGCTGAACTGAGCCAGCCCGACCTAGGAATCACCTCTGCCTCACATTTTACCACCGAAATGATAGTTACTCTGTTACGTTTTGTCTAGAATGTAATTTGGTGATTGCTCATTGGAGGGGATGAGGGAGCGATTTTATAATGCGTTCTATGTGTGTCAGAAATAAGCGACTTCTTCTTTCCTTCCTTCCTCGCCTTGTTTCGAGTACATCCTTTTCAATATTAATTGTGTTTACTGGTACGTAATGTAGGTTTTTTAATTCCAGGGTTTCAAAACTCCAGCGCTTCGTCTCGTGGGGCCTTCCCTCATCGTGGCGGGGCTGGCGTGTTGTCTGTTGCGTATTATGTTCTGTGTTTTCGCGAAGCCGTGCTGCCGAAGACGGACCAACCACAAGGAGAGCAGAAGGTATTTGAAAAGAAAGTCTTCAAAGATGAAACTATTTTATTAATAGAAGAATATAATTGACTGCAGATGCCTATACAACCCGAGGAACCATGGCCGCTAAATGCGACTGAGGAACAAATAACCGGCCTAAAATTCAAGAGATGTTTTAACCACCAGGACACTTATATAAACTAGAAAAATCAATTTTTTAGGTATTTTTACTTATCCCTCGAAATGTATAACTTGTTACAAAACCTAAAATAAACTTACCTCATGAAAAGATACCTAATAGTTATGTATAAATATATAGTTTCTTAGCAGGGACTCAAAACACCTGATAACTGTAGCGCTTTCTTAAGTTAAATCTGTTACATTATTACTTTTTAGGTTTCTGTTATCACCATTTTGATACTGTTTCTGCGGTTGTATAGGTATGTTTTTTTCATTCATTGTAGCATTCTCTTTGCCAAAAGCCAAATAAAAGCGAAAAGCAAAGCGTATTTTAATACCACTCTTAAACCCTTTGGCTGTAACAGTTATTATCACCAATAAAGAGATATTTCTGTTTATTGAAATTACATTGGCAAAACGCCCTTTATTTCTGTTTCAGAGCAAAAACTGGAATGAAGAAGTGTTCATAACACTTTATTCGGTTACCACTAAAGTCCCTGCTTCCTAGAAGTTAAGTTCTTAACAGAAATACTACCTTTATCGTTTACTGCAGTTTTTTTTCTTGACAAAAACTTTCAGCTAAGTTAGAACTACCATCAAAGATAAGTCAAGTTGACGAAAGAAAGGGCTCTCACCGAAGTGACTTCGCCAAATTCTAGTTTAGCGTATACTACACCATTGTAAGTCGCCGTTGAGCTGTTGTGAACTGAAACCCGACAAGTTTTCGGGGTCTACTCGTATTTCTTACCAAAAATTTGCTAATGTGTGTTAAGACTGTCCCTACCGGCTATTGGACGAAGAATTTTTAAGAAAATTAATGTGTTATTCAGTTTCTTTTTATATTGTTATATTCTATACATCTATAGGTTGTTTGCTCGTACCTTTTGTTATTACTTTTTTTTTTCAATATTACTTTATGAGTATTACATGCTCGGTTCTATTACTCACTGCATATAGGTTAAGTTATATATTATATTAGTTTATATTTAGTAAGTTAGTATATATTAATTCGGTCATTACGGACCCTTGAGACGCAGTAGACTCCCAGTAGATAGCGAGGAGGTCCCCATGGCAGATGCCCGTATATTTCATTAATTGATTCGTTTCTTCTTACATTGCAGACTGTACCTCTTTACGGCGAGGAGGTGGTCGCGCTTTTCGTTTACGTATCAATTAATTCCTTCCAGACTGTCGGGCTGCGTGGAGGGCGAGGAGATGCCTCTCGCGGGGCGCGGGCCGGCGCAGTGCTCGCCCGCGCGCCGCCTCGACTCGTCCTGCGACGTGTCCAGCCTGTCCAGCGGCGAGGAGGACGAGCGGCTACGACGGTACCGCACCGCCGCCCCCGCAACGCCGACACAACCGCAACCGCAGCCACAGCCGCAACCGCTACCACAGCCGCAACCGCAGCCGCAACCACAACCGCAACTGCAAGCGCAGCCACAACTCCAACCGCAGCCGCAGCCGCATTCTGTTCTTGTGCAACCGGTAAGCATTTATTTGATAACAGTTTGATTCAGGTGGCAAGAGAACATTCATCCCTTATTAGTATGTAAGGTGTTTAAGGGGCTGCAATTTGTAACTCTACTGCTCCACAAGAACTCCCACAAGAAGAACCAGAGGAGGAGGCACAATTGCGCACAGGTCAAGGGCTGAGGATGGTAGCATGAATTGTACTTCTAGGACACCTCACCAATGGTGGCACAGATGGCATTCGCGGTGTTTCTAGTGGGTTATCGGCACTATAATGGGCCGCCCCACACACTACAGTACCCCTCCTGGGCCGGTGAAGGCGCGTAAATACGTCTCCCCGCATCATATAAAAAATATATCCACAGTCACGACAACGAGGACAAGAACAGAATACGTTCTGGTACAACCTGACAATAACACATTTATTTGACAACCCATTGGTGTTGTTGATAAGTCTGCGTAATTGAACATACCCCAACTATGTCTCATGTGTCAAGCATTACATTACTCTACTTTTTCAATACAACACATCATTTAATTTTGTTAGACTAGTTTTATCCGCGTGTTGTCTTGCTTTCTGTACCACTAGGAATATTTGCACAAAGTTTCATGATGATTGGTTGAGTAATGTACGGCGTGTAAGCGTTACATACTATCTCACCCTTGAAGTATTATAGGAAGATCAGCAGCATAATCTTGAGGTCGGGGTACGTCTGAAAATGTAGCAAATAACAACAAGATTGTAGTAAAACGAGAGGAGTTGATGAATGAGACTTGATAAATATCAGCATCAGCCTGTCTTTGCCCACTGCTGGACATGCGGCCTACCGAATTGTACGCCCCGCAGCTCTCCCATTAAATCCACTCGCCACCATGCCATGTATCTCGTCAGTCGACTATACCTATAGTTATGTCGGTAATATTCGGAGATCAAATAAAAATATTTTATATAGACTCGTTCACTCCGGTTTAAAAAATAGTTTACCTGTTTCTTAATTCTTTACGGAATCAGGCGGGCTCATCCCAAAAGCCGTCATCGTCAAGCAGCCGCGAGGGGCGGAGGCCGCCCCCAAGGACCGTGTCCTTCGCAGGTCCAGGGGAGCTCCTACTCAGTCCGGCCCAGCTGCGCTCCTAACAAAGCAATATACTCCGCAATACTTTTTATACGAACTCCAAACTGAACTCACCGTGTGAAGTGTTTAGTTTTGTTTATGTGCTCGATATTATAACGATCGTTTCAGTTTCGTATCTGTGTCGTAAGGTAAGCGTTATCTCTAATTCTGTAGTCATTTTAATACTGAATGTACTAGTTCCATCCATTGTGACGCCAACTAACGACCGTAGGGGTGCGGTTCATTGACGTCGCGGTTTATTTTTAAATAATATTGACTTTACTGTTTAACATATTTTCTTGGGGCTTATTGATTTTATCGAATAAACGCGAAATCTAGCTCTACCAAGCTCAAAGAAACACAAAATGATGACGCAACACTGTGCGCAAATTCAAACCGGCAACCCATTCAAAACTCGAAGCCTTTAATTGAGAGCTTGGATAATTTATTTTTGAGAGCATTATAATATATATTATAATAAAAAAGTATTATTTAGAATAATGTTCTTGTGTTGTTAGATAATATAACTTACCTACTAACTGGAACAATATATAATTTATACTTATAAGAATCTAAGTCATTTTATAATCTTTTTATTCTTTTTTTTTAAATTTACATTAATTAATTTATCGTATGTATATACGAGTACTAATCTGTACTTATATATAATGTTCAGATTGTTTAACTACTACCTACAATGTCAAAATTAAATACAAACTTGTACAGTAGTTTTTCGTTAGTAAGTAACTAATATATCTTGTAGAACCGCACCTCTTCGTACAAACCTTAATCGATATCTAATATATAATGAACATTGTGTTAAAACTGCCTACTTACTAGTTGCGAATTTATATTAAATATAAAAAAAACATAAAAATAGATTTATAACTGACAATAATGATTGTTAACTGATGTTTAAAATGTTATATGTGTTGATTTTTATTTGACGTCAGAAAACGCTCGTAGTTCATACGCCGAGGAGTTTTGAATTTGTGTGTATTTACATACGAGGAAAAATACTAACAGGTGACTAAAACCAAGTCCTCGTTCCTTTTTTATTTCTGGAGAGAGCTGTATTTAAAATAACCTGTTCTCAGGTTAATATAAAATATTTATAATCTTTACTATAAAACGGTTATTATAACTATTGTTTCCAGTTTTTAATGAAATGACAAAAGTATACACAAATATTTTATTCACGTTGTCCTTTCTGAAAATTTATTGTTAAAAATTCCATACATATTATATAGATACTGCGTTGTTGTTTCAATGACATTATGTACATAATTATTATTATTAAAATTTAACTACATCTCCCAGTAACGACAGAAAATAATTTTAATTATATGAAGTAAATTGAAATTTTTTGACCGAACCGCATATTTTTTAAAGCGATTAAAAAACATTCAAAACTGAACTGTTCGTGACGGTAAGCATACGTCCCATATTTGGCTGACTTAATCTTTATGATGTTATGGCCTTTAAATAAAGATATATAGAAAAAAAAACATGTTCAGTTTTTGTCCAGTTATAAATAAAATTTTGTTGTACTTGGTGCGTGAACTACGGAAAGACACCAAGTTTATATATATATAGCTAACATAAAATTTGATGTATAGCGATTGATACTGTGTAACAGTAATGTTTTTATGTATAAGTAACTGCAGTAAATTTTAAAGTGAGTGTTAAGCGTGCATTGTATATTTGCACAATATAGTCAAATACTGTTTATATAACTATACCTATATTTTAGAAATATTTGCACCTTTAGTAGAGTATTCTAATGTATCTATATCTGCAGGTTTAGCTAGACTATAGCTTTATAAACACTTGATGTCCAAGTGGAATGGTTTTCGGAGTTACATTTCGAAAGTTAACTGCAGTAAATTTTAAAGTATTCGAGTATGAATTTATTTATGTACATCGAGCTTAGTAAATAGTGTGATGTATGAGCTACTACCTTTTGTATAAAACATACTTCGCGGGATCGTAAACTAATCATCTGTCATAAAACAAATTTATTGTAAATCGTTAAACATTAATGACTAGATCTTCTATGGCCTGCTAGAAAACATTTTTGAGACGTTTAAAAAACGCTGAACGTATGAACTTACTTCGAACGGTCTGTGTTTTCTGTACTACAGTGTATCAGTATAATTTTCCAATGCGATTCCATAAAGCACTTTAATATTGTATTTACATAATCGTTGTTAATATAACTTATATCCTAAACAATAGCATAAATCACTTATGATAATAATAAAATAAATAGAAACGCGACGAATAAAGAGACAGCAAAATAATTAGGTGTAAGCTTATAAGCTTACTGTACTTGCTGTATACAGCATCATCTATTTACTGAGTTTGATGTTTATGTATAGTTTTGGTCAATTATAAACATATATACAAATGAATGTAGTTATTTTGTATTATTTAATATCTAAGAATTGTCAATTACTTAATTATTTTTGAAGTAAGATTCAGAAATCAACTTCGTTTTTATCTTCACATAAATATAATTTAAGCATACAAGTAATATATTTTTATAGTATTAGTTAGATTTAGTTATTTTGTATGTTTATTTTCTTAAGTCGTAAATATTATAATTCCGAATGATGGATACTTTCGATTCGACAAAAATATTTCCAACGCTAACTCTACACAAGTAATATATTTAATTAACGACTAGATTAAAACGCATATTAAAAGTTTTACCTATAGGGTCACTAGGTTGCATATAATTTTGCTTCCACGCTCATTACTTTCATCTCATATATTTTTATTGATGTATGTAATATTTCACCTTTCTTTTCGCAGGAACATACAAATGTATTGTAATTGTATATTGGGCATCGATTTGGAGTGAGGTCCGTTACGTGTCTCGGCCTCCAAGCTATTAGCGACATGTAATTTTTGCTCTTTTAATTTTTAGGTTATCGATCTTTTTCATTTATAAAATATACTTCTTTTCTTATAGTTATTGATATATCAATCGTTTAACATAAAAATATATATTTTTAGTTAACTCTTATTTCACTGTAAGTAAAACTTTTTCAATATGTAATCGAAATCCGAAATAAGAAATTAGTTTATAAGGAAATTATGAGCTTCGTTTAGACTAACTAGCTTGTGTCGGGTGTTGTGTACAAAACTCTATCACTCATCCACTTCTTCTTCAGATCAGTGTACAAATATTTATTTACAATGATTTCAATCAGAATAAAAGCGCACATAATCTGGTGACAGGGTGTAAAGAATCTAAAATTTTGTATTTGCCTAAAAGAAATCGCTCGCGAAATTAGCGTTGTACTAAATATGTTCCATTAAATTTATTCATTTGGCATGAAAATGTGCCGTTTAATTTGGTTAATTTTCTTGGGATTTTATTTATATTTTATTGTGAGTTAAAAGAACAAGGAACAACGACATTTAAAACGATTTAAAAAAATTAAGTGCACTTTTGTTTGTTATAATACAATACAATACTTTCTACTTTTGTTTGTTATAATAAAATATTGTATAATATTTTGCCAATAATATTCTGTTAACTATAGGTATAAAAACCTTTTTACCGATCGACTCTATTAAATTATTATTTACTTTTCACCTACTTCTTAAATGCAAAGGTCAAACACTAAGAACTTGTCCTGCGCAAGCGTTTTTGATAATGCGTGAGCGTTGAAAAAACGCTGACATGATAAAATATACTAAAGTGACAAAGCTCCTGTATTATAAAAACACTAACATGAAAATGCTATTTGGTCACATAAGTACTAAACGAAACGATCTTGCAATATAAAAATTTAATATGATTATTATTTAATTTAGATTGGTCATTGTTCAGAAATTCCAGTTAAGTTTAGTTTCTAAGTCTGATATATTAGTATTTTCCTCCCTTCTATCTCAATTGTTTCATTAATTCTCTACTCGACTCTAGTTCCGCCACCGATCGGCAACGATTCCCAAAGTATTTTATACAACTATTCTTCTGATTGCTTACTTAAGATCTAAAAAAATCATAGATGTTAAAAAAATATTTACTGAGATGATTGGAACAGAAAGTTAAACTTAATCTTAAAATATTTTTTTTAACAAAATACATAATATTATATATTTTATAGACATTAATCGAAGTACGATCTAAGCTTCTATTTTCATGGCTTCCAATTGTTCGTAGCTTCTATTCACGTCGCGTATTTGGAAACGATATACATTCACATTTTTATTGATCTGAATGAGCTTGGCAAAGTGGACTAATATATTTTCACAGTTTGTCCTGGATAATCGAATTCAGAATAGAAAACAATCATCAGTATATTGTGCTCTAACCGCCGCGTAGTATGTTTCCGTTTAAAGGTAACCTTATGTATATGTCGTGGTCGTGTTGTACAAATTGCCGTATTACATTACGGCCGGCTATTTATAAAAACAGGGCCGTTTTGTTTTGTGACGGGGCAAGCATTAGTCGTATTGTCTTTGCGAGTCGTTTTTCAATATGACGGCTGACTGTAACCACATCGAATATGTTGATTTTACGCAGTGATGATGATCGATATATGTATGGAGTTAGGCCAAGGGTTTTGAGTGCAAATAAAAAAATACCTAACTATGAAAGTCAAGGTATAGGCTTAAATTAGCCTTAAGCTTAAATTACACCATCGAACCTATCCGGGCATGGCCTTTTTATTTCTCCGTATACGACAATCGACGTCATTGTTGTTGTCTTGTCAAGCAATGCCGCTAGTTTTAAAATTAGGAACAAAAAACTGGTCAAAGAGGCGGATAATTATCTACTTTAATTCAATAGGGCTAGCTTTATTGAATAACGTATAACGGGGAACTCTATCTGACGGAATTTCACTCATCTGTACCAAATCCGGTTAGTCGTTTCTTGAAAATGTGTAGCCGTAATTAAATACGACGATTTGTACTAAACCATGTACCGTGCACGAACTAGCAACACTTTGCGCGCCCTTGTGTTAAATTTAGACATTAAACTGATAAAAATGAAAGAATAAGTAAATAAATAAGGTAAAGAATTACAGTCACAAAAAAATATGCGTTACTTAACAGCTAAGTTACTAATATTAATATTGTATATGTTATTAATATTAGTAGTACCATGCTGCATTACTGCCAGGGCCGATAAGGCCGGTAAGGCCGAGGAGGTACCTCTTTCTACCATGACACCTTCATAAAGTGACATCTATGCTGTCGCGTATCGTGCGGTTCGTGCATAGCAGGTGACCCACTAGAGACGTTTGCCAACCCCCTACTTAACGTGGCCTATATGCATGGTCCCTATAAATTGAAGTTTCGGGTAACAAGCGCAACATACACATAAGAACTTCTATAATACAGAAATAGTTCACATACAACAATATATCGAGATTTGAATCATATCTTGCCCTCTATATCTCTGTGTATTTGCTGTATTCATACATTTTGTAAATTTCTTCCTACTCCCATTTCGCGTGAATCAAGTCATACCTACAGAAAAAAAATCTGGTCATGTGCTTCCATTGTGTGCTTAGATTTGCATTTCGAAATTGGTATTGATCTATCTCTATGTTTAGTCTATGGCCTAAAATCTAAATGTTTTTACGACTAGGTGACAGTCACTTATTGTGCTTAATTCTAACAACAATATAAAATAAGGACCAAAATCTTTGCTTTTCTTATAACACTAGACAGTCTAACGGCAACGATTTTAAACGCTCAGATCTCTACAGGCCAAGTGCGATGAATGGCAGCGTTAAAAGGGAAGCTTATCCCCAAACTATATATATAATAACGGGTTATTTCTTTATTTCTTACCACTACTTAAGAGTTATAAACTACGTCAAGCACGTAGTACAGAACGCTTCTGTGTGTGAAATAGTTTATTTTTTTCTCTCGCTTTCATTACAAATTACATGTCAAATTTTGCTAACGCTACTTTTCCACTTCTTTGACAGCTCAGCTTTTTTTAATTGAGGACTGGCAGATACGTCTTTGATCACTATCCGCATGATGTACATATTGACCGAGTGGTCAAAGATGTCCGTATATTTTTCAGGACCGTTTCTTAAAAATACATGGTTTATTATTATTTTATCGGTACCATGGATACAACTAATCGTTTTTACCGTAGTTTAGTTTAAGTTATATGGTTGATATATAAGCCTATTTGTCTATAGGACATTTGCCAGCGTGTAGTTGTTTAAAGTTATAGTTTTAATTTAATTATGAATCAGCAATAATTTATAAAAGCTTTCAAATTTCTAGTTATGGCTGTATAAATTGCACAGACCAATAAAGATGTTCATTATAAGATACTAATTATATTACTTATTAATTATATTATTATCCAAAGACGTTCCTTTAATTACATCGTCATAGTTTTTAAGTGTAGACTATAGCTTAGGCATTTTTTACTGATACGCTATCATTGTCAAATCGAATTTCCATTGCAGATATAGAATAACAGTTAATAAATTGCCATTCTTATTTGTGTTCAATTGAATGTGAGTAGTCTCTACAGATGCTTATGTAGGAATAACCAAAAACCAGATACCAGTACGTATCTATCTGTCTTTTTGTTTTTTTCTGAAGTAAAAATAATTTTGTTTTTTTTAGTGAATGTTAATGGTTAAGCATATTGCCTTAGAATAAATCATACATAACGTATGAATTAAAAGAAATAATAACGAAAGCGGATAAACAACACAATAATAAAAAATGTGTTTTAAATTTTTGGTAACGTGAAAGGAAACACAATGATGGGTTTTTAAAAATATATATTTCTTAATTTTACTTATATTAAATATAAATTCTTAGATGGGTTAGTTAAGAAATATCTTAAACTATTTTTGGTAGGCACAGGCACAAAAACGTACCTGCCGATTACCAAAGTCCCCCCGGCATTAACTTCGTTGTTTAAAAATTAATCTATTAATGCAAGTAAGACAGATGTATTTATTTTAATCTGCTTTATTATAATAAAGTCTACAGAACTAGTATAAAAGCTATATGAAAACGTGCATTTGACGCAGGAATTGATAATGGATCGCAATATTGATTACTCATTTCCATTCCATTCATATAATAGATACTAAATGTATAGCATAGTACTTTATTTGATCATTTTAGGTATATAGTCTTATACAAAAATACCAAGTATATATTTATTTCCCTCTCTTATTTCTATTCCCCTGTATGTCTATCACTGTCTAATTTCTGATACTCTTCTTACATCTGAATGCAGTTGGCTTCATTGTCGGCAATGCGTTGTAGGTGACGGCGCAGAAACACTGTGATTTAATGTTGAATATGAAGAGAGATGTAATGTGAGTTGAGGATTGTTAAGCATGTACACACAACATAGATTAGTAATTGTTAGGAAACATATTAATAACATTTCTTTTTTAAAAAATTGCGTTATGGTATTGACTATCGAATTAAATTCATAATATTTCGTTGGATAAAGAAAGGTAAGATTGGGCATAAGGCGACTCTTCTGTTTTTTTAATTCCTTTGTATTTATTTTTCGTTTCAAACTACAAATGTCCCCTAAATTCACATCCAAAACACACTTTTATAATGAAAGCAACGTTTTTACAGAATATGGTACGTTATAAATTTGACTGGTTTTGAGTGGAAAGAAAGCCCAGCCAGAACGTTGTGTGTACACGTTATAAAATCAATTGTGTCATATAACAATTTAGACGTAATTGTAATGCCCATATAAATTGTGATTCGCTCAATAAGTTGTCATATAGTAAATGTTTATTGTGGAATGTTTTTGTTATGTAAATAATTATTGTTTACTTTATTTGTTACTACCCGTGATGTTCGTTTATATTATTTATAGGCATTGGTGCATATCATGTGTATAGGGCAGATGATTAATCAAATAAATTAGAACATAAACGTCTTGCTTTATTTATCCTTTGTCTGGCGTGTTGTTGTCAGTGGGGGTAATTGCCAAGAATAATCCAAAATTTAAGTGGCAAGGAGGGCAGGATATATTACCTCTTTCCTCTTATACCCTACAATGGGCTACGAGACTCTCACACGCCACATGAAACGCGTTAGCACCTGTCACTTTGCGGCGCTATCGTGGAAGCGAGAGGTCTCTCCTCGGTCTTGCCGGCTCAATCTAGCTGCAATGCAGCGTGGCCGTCTTACAAAGTTCACTTGTATCAGATCACACACTTTTACATGTGCTATATATTACAAGATCTTCAAATAGAGTATACATATTTTAAAACTCCAAGCGTAGCGAAAGAAACATCGTTAAGTGAAAATCCTGGATATAAATTTGCAAGGATTCACACATCGTAAACAGTGTATTGTATATGTGAGCTCACTATTAAAAGTTCAGTTTTTTGTTTATATATTAGGGGGCAAACTCGGAGCCTTTTTACGACTTCGGTAGCCCATGAACATCCACACAATCATCCCGAACAATGGGCCACCAGCTACTCATAAACCGCATTAAACGCAACACTGAAGATGACACTATGTGATCTGGTATTATGTGAGCGAGAGGTACCTCCCTGGTCGTGCCGGCCCAGTTCCGTTGCATAGCAGGATGTAGTGTCATGCACCATGCATGGCACTACCTGTTCCTGTCTGTGTCAGTATATAGGTAGCTCGCCAGTCATAAAATTTGCAGTTAATGTTACTAGATACAATTTTATGACCCCGTACAATAAACGATAGATTCCTGTCAATCGTGCCGAATCTGGCGAGCCACGCGACTCGTCATTGAAGATGAAGTTCATTCGACGAGACGTTTTGTTTGGGTAAACATAATCAAGACTTAACCAAAAGAAACCAGTGTACCAGTAGTGTTTTCAGTCATATTATCTCTTAGCATAATATATGAACTTCTTCTTGGCCTTATGTCCCATTTCTATATCAGGTGATAGCAGAATCGGCTACCCAATGTAGGGGATTTGATGAGGGCGCCGGGTCTTACGCAGAGCGACTGCCATCTGACCTATGTAACTCAGAAGGCAAACTAAGTCCAATCCTAGATCAAGTCGAATTCAAACACAAATCCGGGTTTCCTCACGATGTTTTCCTTCACCTTGAGAGCACTCAAGAAAATGTAGACTCATTGGTGCGTTTTCGGGATCGAACCTGGACTACCCAAGTGGGAGTCTCTAGCGCTAACTACTAGACCACTGCGGCTAGGAATAATATATCAAGTAGTATCAATAAATACCATCGTATTCTGGCAGACTATCAGTGTCACAGGTTCAGGTTAGTTATTCATATGTCAGCTATTTGAGGCTATAACATTGACCTGTGAAAACAGCCAGAATACTAATGGGATGATACTCTATTAAAAGGTCTGTGGAACCGGGCATTCATAACTACGAATGACACGTAACAGCATCTTTGTAATGTGTAAACTACCCCGTGCTCTATTGTAATGTGTAAACTACCCCGTGCTCTATTGGTTACCACGTTCATTCACAGTCCTTTTGATCCGGGGTTCAAATTCAAATAAGGCCAAAAACTATTATTTGGATTTTTATAAATAAAACACCGAAATCGGTAAGTATTACACCCTTATTCCTCATAGAGTAGATTAAGCCAGATCCTGCGCCTGATTATTCGCCGGTCGTGTCGGATTGCAGTTCCTCGGGGAAATAGAGGAAAACAGAGTTCACTCAGGCAATATAATATATACTGCGGCACGAAATTGGACTAGAATGTACACATGTAGAGAAGTCAAATAAAACGACAAAATATATAACATTATTTAATTTCCAACTCCATATATGAATTATAAATACAATATTTACAAGTTTTAAACTCTTACACACAAATCACATAAAACAACGGATCACCAACTGCCCCCATCTGCATACGACACAGTTAATTTACTTAACATAGTCTATAATGTACAACAGATAAAAGGAACTTATAAACAAACTATGTACAATAATGTGAAAAATAATATTGCTTGAACAATTAAATAACTTACAATAATGTATACGATCAAATTTTATATTGTTCTGTATTTAGTCATAAAACGTTTGATCAAACCGTGAAAAGTGACCGACAAATGTGTGCAACAAATTCAATCGTATACAGGCTTTATTGGACGCGAGTTCCATAAAATCTGGCCTGTACCAGTTCTCATTTAATGTCCAAACCATTTCTTTCTCAGGAAAGGCAAGAAGCAGTACCAACCAGTTTGATGGCTTCCGACCTGTGGCCGCCATAACACCGGCCGAGGGTTTATATTAAATTCCAAATTTACGTATACAATTAGAACTAGGGCTCTTTCTACTCCTTTTGACACAATCAAGTAATTAGTCGAACTAAATTATTTATTCTGGCCCGCATCTTTAGGTCATAACTTTAGGTAACCTATATGATATACTATGATTAGGTATCATTCAAGAATAACATATTCACAAATCACAAAGAAGCAGGACATGTACATCACTAACAACATTACCGTAAAATTAAATTTTAGACTCTTGTTATGTAAAACATTCGTCGTGGCGTAGTTTTATGTAAAAAAAAAAAGTTATATCAAGAAAGTAGTTATCCACCTTTGTGAAACTCTATCCCCATTAGAGGGTTACTTGGATATTTTAAAATCGGTTCCGTTACAACATGGAATTTTCTGTTATATAAAACTAAAAGCGTCACGATCAACTCATTTAATTAGTTTTCGACACACATAACTCACACAACTCTTAAGAAACAAGTCGAATAATTAATAATTCATCATTGTCTACAGAGCGACGTCTACTGTTGCACAGATGCCTAAAAGTTTATTTACGAGTAAAATAAGAATAAATAAGTCGAACGGAACAGGCGTCGTTCGAAAATACGGTTCCCATTATAAAAGTTTAAAATCATTTTGTCATTACTGGGTTTAGCAAAATATTAGACAATCCAAACTCTCTATGCGTAATAGGTACGTACTATATTTTTTAATTGAATAATTAGAAATAAAGGAGAGAAATAGGAAGATATTCCATTATCAGGGGAGAGGGAAAGAGTGATTTACGTTAGATAGCATATAGATTTTTTTTTGATCACTTGGCACAAGTCTTTAAAACTTATAGAATTGTCTGTGAGTTTTATGCACTCATTTTTAACATAATTAGCTGTACTAGGTGTACTTTTGTATGATAGAGGCTCTGTTTCCTTAATTGCACCTTGCTCCATTGTATCTCAAGAATGTTGTTATTGCGTGCCGATGCACATGTTTTAGTGTGTGGTATAGGAATTCCTCACACACGCGCATCACTACTACATTCAAAACCTAGCCTAACTAAAAGTTGACTTCGTTACACGTGTACCTATCACACTATACATATATTTAAAAAGTTAACTCGAACATAAATTCTGTTGTTTTAACAATTATTGACAATGTCACTATATAATATTTATACACTATAAAATATTTCTATGTAATACTGCCTAGAATATATTATATTTAATAACTACACTTGACATTACAAATTCATAGAGAAAACGGACATCTGCGCTGAGTTGATTAACTAATAAATTCCCAAAACTGTAAATAAATGACAAGTATTAAATAATTTCATTTGGAAAAATGATGAGAGTAGATCTTTTCGATGCGTGCGCACACCACGCATGGAAAAGATTTACTCTCATCATTTTTCACTAACGCGCCAAAAGAAGTATAATTTCAAAAATATTTTGTTAGGAGCGTCTGCCGATCGGTCGTAAAAACTTATCGGATTTGTGATCGAACCTTAGGCACAGTTATTACATTTAGCAAATCCAGTATGATTATAATAATATTTACTATAATTGCGGTTTTTCAATAGAAATAATACTTCTGGATAGTAGTTAGGAGAAGGGGCGATGGGCTAGATGACACTATAGTAGAGAATTGTGAAATAGTCCCTTAACATTCAAACTCCTGTCATGCCTGTACAACAATACATTTAATGGTCCAACCTATTTGAAGAAATTTTCAGCCAAAGAATAAAACAGATGTTTCTAGATTTCAATAAATGTTAGAAACCAGAAACATCTGTTTTATAAATATTAGAAAC
Organism: Eumaeus atala; assembly: GCA_017140195.1. NCBI lineage: Eukaryota > Metazoa > Arthropoda > Insecta > Lepidoptera > Lycaenidae > Eumaeus > Eumaeus atala. The sequence goes on along the minus strand of JAFELO010001331.1, from coordinate 45,778 downwards.
CAGAAACATCTGCTTTATAAATGTTAAATACCAGAAACATCTGTTTTAGCACATTTCCTTTGACACGTAGCACTTTTTATTCAGACTACACTTTGAACATTTGCCGTAACGATGGAAGAGTAGCTTACCGTTAATATTCAAATGTTTATTATTATTAACAAATAGCGAACAATATATGCTTAATTTTATTAATGGAAGAAAATATATTATGTACTATTAATAATTCTTCTAACCATCATCTTAAGATTCTGCCATTCAAATAAATAATAAAAAGCTTTTTATTTATTAAACTGTTTATATCGAGTCCTTGTCATTGGCTTTACAAAACATCAAGATGCACAGCTAGCGTCTCAAAACAGCGTCGTTTAAGAGATGTGCTCAATTTAGAAGGATGCGCGTCAAGTATACTTTACAAAATAATATGTTTTTAAGTACAATCAAGACTCTTTTGTGTGCTAGTTCAGTATGAGATCATTTATTTTTGTATTTTTTAGTCGATAGTCTTTACACTTGAGGATGGCGTCTTAATTATCGGGCCAATTTGACCCCAAATATCTAGGAATTGCTTAGGAATTCCAAATTAAAATAAATTTCATATTTGGTCTAGCGTATTTCTGTATTTTATGTTTGAAACTTCTCCACGGCTTCCTACGGTTTACAACCACACTCGCCGGACCCCGAATCCAACAGAACACAAATTTTAAGCATTTGGACGAATTTCTTACTCCGATCGGACCAAATCGCGTTCAAAGCATTTCTTGGTTTTCGCTCGTACAGTATTTTCAGCACGTACATATTGTTATTACTTTCGCCATTTCAGTGGCAGTTCGCCGATTCCTTTGCTAAAAAAATTGTGGGAGCGAGAAACAAGTAATTCGATTGATAAAATAGGTATATTCTTTTCGTATGATACGCTAATTTAATTTTATTAAGTAAAATACCTGTCATTTAACAGTTAGATATAACCATTTTTTTTTTGAAAATAATAAACCTGCAGTAAAGAGGTTCTGTAATGAAAACAGGAAAATGTTTTATATTTTTCTAATTTATAACATTAGTTCGTTCAAATCTTCCATGAGATCACACAATCTAAATCGTACAATTGTAAATTCCCTATAACATTAGTAATAATTATTTTACTAAAAAGAAATACCTCCAAACATTACATTAATATTTCATTAGTTCTTTATATATTGCATTAGTTCTTTATATATTGCATTAGATACTCCATATAAAATTCTTCTCGTCATACATAACCGGCATCAAGACGTATAAACCGTGAACAACGTTTAACAGTATGAAAAATATCTGATGTCCTTAAATGTTACTAGGTATAATATACACCGTTGCTGACTTCATAACTCTTGTGACTTGAGGTCAGCAACCATAAGGTAGTTGAATATAACCCTCCAGAGATCATATTGTTAAATGGCCCAAAATATTACTAGGTAGGTACACTGTGGCTGACCTCATAACTCTCGTGATTTATGAGGTCATCAACTGTGAAATAGTTAAATATCTATAACCCTCCAGAGATCATATTGTTAAATGGCCCAAGATGCTACAGCTACATGAACCCAAAATCTAGCAATGTTTTACGACAATTTTTTTTCTTGATGTAAATTTATGGTAATGCTTGAATAAATAAACAAAATGTATATACAATTTGCACAATTAATTCATTACAATTTAAACTCCTGGTTTTACCTGATCGTAAATTGCAATCGAAATTAAATAATTGTGAAAATATTATATAAAGTTTATTTATTTTATTTAAATTATGAAAATAAAGAATTTATAGGCCTCCGTAATGACAGAGAATTTGTGAAGAAGACAGACAATACGAGCTTTTAAAGCACGCGAAATATAATTGTCAAATAATTTAAACACAAATCACAATTGATAGTAAATTTTATTAAAATTAAAACGTTAAAAAGAGATGTCGCCTTACGGACGGCGCGCGGCGTAGTGTAGTTTCATTTTGCGAAAACGGCCGACAGCCTGAGTTTACAACTCTCACGCCGCTCTTTTCTCTAATTAAATCCTAGCCACAGGAGTCAATTTGTTTACTACTATAGAGCATATAGAACTTAACATTACACTAGTCACAAGCTTAAAATCAGTCACGTAGTAAATACATCTTGATACATATTGATCACCAACACGGTCAAAATATTTGATTGAGTCGGCGAACTGTTAAGTATTATTTCAGAATTACCTCGCAATTGCCTTCCTGACACTACAAGACCCCATCGTGCCTTTTGATAAAAAATCTAAGCAAACTCTAAATAACTTAACATGATCAATTGCGTATATTACAGAGCAGCCGAGAAAATGCCTACAACGCAAAATCTTCGTTTGGTGGACCTACCACCAAACGAAGTTACGTAAATTGATATCCGTTCGTAACCATTGATGTGTTTTAATTCTAATACCAATTACTGTCCACACATTCAGGGGTGTTCTTAAGGCAGAACCTATCAACTTGAATTTACTAGAAAAAATGCTAATGTCTTAAGTTTATGCGAATGTTTACTAGAAAAAATTTACTAGAAAAAATGCTAATGAATAAAACTACCAATACGGGTTTTATCGAGGTTTATTTATTTAACTAGCCCAACGTTTCAGAAGGCTCTATAGCAACCATGGTCACGGGAGTCCGCCCGTAATTAAATATAAATAATTAAATAAACCGCGATAAAATCCGTAAAAGTAGTGTTATTGTAAGAAGAAATACTAGTCAAATAATCCAAAAGGTCTTTACAAATTAACCATTAATGTGCTAATATCAAATGGTCTCCACGTGTCCTTTCCGTTTCTTGGGATCACTTGAAATAAAGGAGGTTTCTTCGGATTTCTTCTTTATCATCTGCATAGTGCTGGATACGCTCTGTGAAAGCGCGGGAAAGATCAATATCAAAAACTTGAAGCGTCGAACGCGAAAGATTATAAATGTAACATGCGATTACAATCAAAGCAGTGCTTTTTAAAGAAACAATTAGGATATTATACCAAGGCAAGATAAATTAATAAGATTTGAAATTATGGAATAATGAAATGATGTGATCATTGATCGTGATACTAAAACGGATTTTACCGCAGTTTATTTAAGTATCTTTACAATATCTATACCCATTTTTAGTGTTATCGATTTTCTCAAAATCTACTGAATGGATTTTCATGTGAAATTTCACGCATGAATAGAAAATGAGTTTTCGATCCGAACCCTGTTATTCACTAGATAAGCCGGGCGGATCGTTAGTATTAAATAAACCGCAATAAACTTTTGGTGTGTTTTCATTACAATACATAACTTTCTTCAGAAATAAGTGGTAATTTACTAATTATAAATGCGAATTTTTGTATGCATGTCTAACGCAATCTCTTTCACGTGAAAATTAACGTAATATACAATAGCATAAAAAACTTAACAAAAAAAAAAAAAAAAGAAATTGTTCTCGTGGACAGTGCAAACATGTGTTAAAAGCACATAACATATTACAATTTATATGTCGGATGAACGTTACTGATTAGTGAGGTAGATGACGTCTTTATAAGCATTCGAATATGAGATTGCTAATAGAACCATCGAGACATTGAGCTATCGATATATCGATATCTAAACATTAATAGAATAAAAGAATTGCCTTGTTTGTGAGTTCTCTATAAATAATGACTGATGCACACTTTATATCTATGGCTAACAATGGTCATATTACAACAACCAATCTTCACACCAGATTATGTCAGAATAGACAATTTATAAAAATATATATATATTATATTTATAATTACTGACGGCAGGCGTATATACTCTTGTCTGTTTACATATTCCATTAAATTGGCTAAGTCTAGACAGTTCCATCTATGATGTTTCATGTAAAGGTATACATTATTTACCTCACTATCCAGTACTGCTTTCTAGTTTCTGCAAAATGTACATGTCTATGAAAACCGTATCATTAGGTTATTTCTAGTTAGACATATTTTATCTGTAGATATATATGAGAAGTATTTACCAGAGGTAATCTTTTAAATCTACATTTACCTTATGTTAACATATCTACTCATTTTGTCAAAGGTAAACTCTAATAGACATTTACGTTATGGTAGTCTTTTTTTATGGTATTATTTCAGCGGGTACTGAAGTTTTTCGGAGCTGTTATAGAATATGGTTCAGACAACGAAATGCAAAGAATATGGGACGAAAACAGAAATAGGATTAGGGTAAATAAAAACACACACAAACACGCAACATGCATATTGATAGAAAATGGTAAGTCCATTATTTAATCCGAGTTGGAATGTGCGTATACTATACAACACTCTTTTCTCTCTTCATCCTAGCTTTATGACGTTTCTATATCTAGAGGATATAATCTAGATCTGACGAGGGCACCGATTTTACACAGAGCGACTACCATCTGACCTCTGCAGCCCGAAAAGGAAACCACGCTCAATCCTAGATTATTAGATTTGTCGTAGACGAACCCGGGTTTCCAGTAGATGTTTTCCATCACCGTGAATGTATACAGATGTGCTTAACGGTCCAAAATGGTATGAAAATGAGGGACTGGTCTTGCGCCAGACAGGAGAGGTATAAAATAAATGATGTAGGACAGTTCTGATAGTTGTAATCCGTGAATTCGTATTAATTTTTTTAGATATACAATACGCATTTTTAAATATTTGCACGCTAGCAACACTTTTATTTTAATTAGATATACATTTTGACGATGACGACAGGATTGTCAACTTATGTAAAACTTGACATTGGTTCTCACTTTGTGGTCGTGTAATAAAATCTATGATTTTTTTTTCTAATAATAGTGTAACGGCACAAAACCGCACATGAAATGGACCGTTTCCTTTGATACAAATATGTAATCTGGAATATCATAAAAATATTGCATATCCAGACTGCAGATTCAATGTGTGAGAGAGTGTAGGAAAGACAGAGAGAAAGAAAGAGAGGTCTGCTTGTCACAAGTATATTAGGAAAGTTAAATAAGGCAATCCAGTTACATAGAGATCACTGTTTGCAGCTAACTTCACAGCACAAGTCATTCTCTATCCTACCTTCTGTGTGCTTGTTACATAGAGATCACTGATTGTAGCTAACTTCACAGCACAAGTCATTCTATATCCTACCTTCTGTGTGCTTGTTACATAGAGATCACTGATTGTAGCTAACTTCACAGCACAAGTCATTCTCTATCCTACCTTCTGCACGCTTGTCACATAGAGATCCCTTTTTGAAGCTAACTTCACAACACAAATCATCTTCTATCCTACCGTCTGCGCGCTAGTTATATAGGGATCCCTGTTTGTAGCTAACTTCAGGGCACATATCATCCTACCTTGTGCGCGCTAGTGGACGGTATGGCGGCAGCGAGTCCCGAACTCCTCCTGATGTCTTCCATGGGAATCTCCTCCGAGTGAGCCCGGGGCGATCCCTCGCGCGACGGGCGAGCGCTGCTGCTGCGTGACACACTTCTGAAATACGAGACGAATTGTACCATTTTCGTGCTATAACTATGACGTGATGAGTTAAATATAATTAATTTTCGGGGGACGGCCGAGACACGTCGGGGGACGGCCTCGGTGAGATTTTGGTCGATAGGAGAAGAGAACCCCCCCCCCTCCTTCCCCACAGATCCCGATGCATCGCGTTGGTTGTTTGGGATTAGCTAAAATCTTGGTCCCCGTTCCCCTCTGTAACGAGAGGGGCAGCGCACGAGCGGCAGTTACAGTTTGCCCTTGCATTATGTGGGGGATGGAAGAGCTCGCTAGTCATCGTACTCTTATGCCCCCACTGTCCGACCCCACATATCTACCGTACCTCTCTCTGCTGGTGGTCCTCTCGCGGTAGACGACGATGCCGTCCTTCAGCACGTGTCCGCTGGGCCGCCGCAGTCGTCGGTCGCCATCATCATCTAGTATAGACAACATAACATAATAATCTATTGGTACGGAAGTGATACATCAGTAAGCCGATTGAGAGTAATTCAAATAGTATAACTTTCACTTTGATCGTGTATCTCGCGCCAGTCACACTGCGAGGAAACTTTTAAGTATAACATAATTACTAGTAATGATGTATTAAGTTTACGCGAATGTCACTTATTACAATAAAACTACTTTTACTTTTTTAATGTTTAAGTCTTGATGTCATCACATCTATCATCTCAGTCCATCCGTGACTATTGTTGCTGTAAAGCTTCTGAAACTGCGGGCTACTCAAATAATTAAATAAACCGCGATATAATCCGTAAAAGTAGTTTTATTGTAATAATCACTAGTAGCTGCTATGCGCAACTTGAGCTGTTCGCGGCGCGTAGATCGAGGGGATGATTTTCATACCAACTTTGACATCACATTCTATGTTTGAGTAAAGTATTATTGGCTGCAAAATTAGTTTTACGGATTTTATCGAGGTTTATTTAATTATTTAGCTAGCCCAACGTTTCAGAACGTTGCTTTATAGCAAACATAGTCACGGGTGGACTGAGGTAACAGATGTCCTGACATCTCGGACCAATTCAGTAATTAAATGGAACGCTATGAAATCGGTAAAAGAAGTTTTAATGTAATCGCGTAAACTTAAGACATCAAATTAGGCTGTGTTGATGTTGTGAACATGCAAGCATATGGCACATGAAACGGGAAAACATTGAGGGATAAGTAGGGCAACACATTTTCTATGCTGAGATTTATGAGCGTGGGTCACCACCAAAGGGCATTTGTGGTCCCTTCATTTTTCCACATTGTATTACAACGAAATAGCCTAGAAGGAAGAGCCTTATTCCCGAGGTATATTCGATGCCATTAATACCTTTTCGTCGGAGGGCGGGGCGTGCGAATAGAGGCGGGGCGCGTTGCGTCGGCAGCGGTGCGGATACACCCGCCACCTCCAGCAGTCGCCCAATCTGCTGCATCTTCTTCTGGCGCGCCTTCGTACGTCCCTGGGGCAAAAAATATACTTCGTCATACTGAAAAAACACAAATCACGAACACAATAAAAGAGGTTTTGGCGTTACTAGGCCAAATATAAGAATGAGGTTAGTAGTTGTATAGAACACTATAGCATGATAGGTTAGAATTGAATGTCTGATGCGAAGGCTTACGTTTTTGAAGCCCAATCTTTTTAGGCGCGCTGGGCATATTAAAGATCGGAAACACAATTTAACACGCGACACTGTACCATCACCACGCCTAGCGCCATCTATTATTATAATATGTGTTCAATGTAAGCACAGGTGGCGCTGATTAATAAAATTGTATCGTCGTCTTTTTGTTCCAGAGGCGACATTTGTTGCAAATCCAGATCTGCGTTATGATGCTGACTCTACAGACCTTCGTGAGCCTCTGTTTGGCCGCCATGCTGCGTATGTGGTCGTCGAACTTGAACTTGGCTCTCAGCAGCACCGTGCGAGGCAGGGCTCCGCCCGCGCCCTCGCGCGGCTTGTGCACAGTGAGGTGCAGGCAGCGGGGGTCTTCTTTATCGCCTTGAATCTGTCATAAATAATAATAACATAAGTTGGTGTTGTTGTTGCAAATGCAGTAGAAATATGAGTGGGAGGACGTCCTCATAGCGTTCATTAAATTAGGCCCACGTCCAACAGTGGACGTATAAATGCTGATGATGTAGAATTATGATGATTTAATAGGCTCCTGTGTGTGAGTACCGCCCATACACATCCGCAACACAAGGGCTCATTTAAAAATGAAAAAGGAAAACTACGATATTTTCATAGAGAAACATAAATCTAATTACTCATTTACAACAGAATACACTATAACGTGGACTCCCATCTATTGTCAGTAATATCGAGGGTTTATATCCTAACGGATACAAAATCTCCATCATTACCACCTAATGCACTCCCATCCGACGCCATAGCTTAATCTAGCCCTCACCTCTAGATCCTGCAGGCTGCCCACCAGTTTGGCGACGCCCCAGCCAAGCCGCTGCTTGTCCGGCTCCACCAGTATGATCTGCACGCTGTCCACTGCTAGGAACCGGTGCTGCCACGTGCCATCCTTTTGGATTATGTCGCACGATATCAAGTCCGAATCATCTGGAATATAAATATGTACAATTAAATATGATTTTACCCGTTTCCTAAAAATACCCGAGCTAATTTTCCGCGAGTCCTTTCGATAACAACCCAACACTATTCCTGAACAATGTTAAGGCGTGGTGGGACGCCTGACAGATGATCGACAATGTTTTAATTTTATGAATATATAAACGTGTCCGTTGAACATGACCTTTGTCTTGTCCAAGTTCATCCTAAGGCCAATACGTCGGGAGTGACTTAGGATGTGCAACCTTCCCTGCAAGCTCTCCAACGATTCGGCCACAACGATATCGCAGGCGAAACGAAGATGTGAGAGGTACTCGCCGTTAATATTTATGCTGCATTCTGCCCAGGTTAAAGTCCTAAATGGGGCTTTTTCTTAAAATAGGAATTCATTAAGAAGAGGCCCTCCTTCTCGAGGAAGATTACCAGCATTTGCCCCGATGCGATTTCGACTTCCGGCTCCATGTGGTCCCACACTCGATTCAACGCCATTTCGTACTCCCACCCTGGCATTAAAGTC
>JAFELO010001331.1:15416-37152 GCA_017140195.1 Eumaeus atala | reverse complement strand
AACATTGAAGTGGGCCTTACAAGTGTTACGTAAGGCCTTTGGAACATCCACAACTTGCCTCCACGTTGTGCGAGTGTGTCGAGGTTGATGCGTATATTTCTATCACTTTAAGGCTGTACCTCTTATTGAGTTTCAGTATGAGATACGCCACCCTACCCGACTCACTAGAGATTTCGACGATGTTGCCTACGAGGGACTTATTCAATCCCACTCAATCCCACGACGCCTTGTGATGGAGTGTCGCCTTCCCTGAAGTGGAATAGGTGACCCGATGGCAGAGTTATGGTGTTCTCGCCTAGTCTTCGGAATCCACATAGCGCCAGAAAGTGCCATCGGATTTTCCCAGTTCCCGATCAATAGTACCGCGCGCTGTTCGGTGCTCCCGTCTATTTCACTGTCACTAAGAAATAGACGGGACACCAAACGACCAGCTCGCCGAAGCCTCTTTGTTGTTAAGAGACTAGTGCCCCTTGACGACTCTTACGTCACCCTGGGCTTGGATTGAGGGTGAGGGTATTCTTAGGCCGCCCCCACACAGCCTTTGGTTGAATTTCCGAATTTATTTATGCAGGTATATTTTTTTGGCGTGTCAGGAAAAAATGATGTGAATATTTGTTTACGATGGGCGTGCACACCGTCACGAAGAACTGAAGTTAGCTATAGAAAACATTCTAGTTTTTCAAAAAAGTTACTGCACTATGCGTTATAAGTGTAACCTTCGACGTATTTAATACCTAATGTATACCTAATATATATTACAAATAATAATTTTAGTCTCGTGCTTTCTACAAATATAGAATAGGGCGAAAGATACAATTTTGTAAAAGATTTTTATCTTCCGAATCAATCAGCGACAGGACACTTGATGGAACACCCTAATCTCCCTAAACGTGTTGCAATAACCTATTTATCAAAACCGCGGGGCCCCTTTGGACATTATCAGACTCACTGAGGTCCAAGACGTCTCCGACTTGCTCGAAGGGCGCCGGGTTGGCCAGCGGTAGCTGCGCCTCCTGCGTGCCCGTCAACTTCAGGTACGTGTCTCGGATGAGGAAGAACGTGCGGATCGCGCGCCGCGCTCGCTCCATCTATTGGCAAACAATGACGCTTACTGTGTATGATATTCACACACAGTACAAGTGAAACTTTGGACAGTTAGCCTGCGCAACAATGAAGTGAATACACATTCGTGTCTTTTGTTTTATAAAACAAAAGTAAAAAGGGACTTCTAGATTTGTTAATATATTTTTATGTAGTATAGGGGGACAAACGAGTAATCAGAGTCTCCTTAGGACCACCGACGCTCATGAACATCAGCACAATTACTATGCCGATGCGTGAGCAACGCATCCTTGTACGCCCCCTGCCCGTCCCAATGAGCCACCAGCTACTCTCATAGGGCACGAAAGCGTCACCAAAGATGTCACCTTCCGCCGGTATCGTGTGAGCGAGATGTACCTCTCCATTCGTGCCGGCCAAATTTCGCTGCCATGCAGCATGGCTCCACCTCTTACCAAATAAGACAGCGTCCTCCTAGCCGAATGACTGTTACGGTGGCCATATCCAAAAACACTCCATGTGCGTAGAACTTATTATAAGTTACAAGTGTGTGCGCAAACCCAAGTATACTCACTAATCTCCTATGCCGATCGTACAGCAATACAGAGAGACTTCGAACGAAACACCAATACCTTATGATCGGCCCCGGGAGCTCACATCTATCGCTATGGTGTTACACTATTCGCCACGAGGTTAAACGATAGCAAAATAATGTGCAGATGGCGGAATTTTATAATGGTCTAACTAATGCACACAAGTACGTATTTAACGTAATGTGTCACCAGAGATCGCAATTCTTTTCTCTTTTTTTGCGCCGGCGCTCAAAGGCTTAATAAACCCTATGTATAGAATAAGTATTTATTTAGGCTTACCTCACCACTGGGTAGGCGTTTCTCAAACGCAATCCCCGACATCGGAGTGCGGGTGGGCGGTAACAGAATCGCCGCGTCCATACACAACCATTCTACATTGAGTGGTTTTTTACTCATTTCACAGTATCTGAAATAAATATAATTTTAATCTTTCAAATAAGGACTTTAATTTGCCACAATGAAACAGACAAATAGTCGTATCATAGAAATCGTTCTATGTTCACATAAAAATGAATTACAAGAGATTATTTTCCCAAGGACCTACTACTGTTGGCGATGCTATTGCATTTGCCCCTGCAATTCATAGGACTAGTAAAGAATTTTTTTTAGCAAGCGTGCGATAAGTAATGGTATTTTGTAGGTACATATGAAGAAACATTTACAAATAGTGATATCTAATGTAATTTAACTACTACACATTTTATTTTTATTTGTACATTTATTTGCTTTTTGTGTCTCGTTTGCCCTCGATATTGTACGCGCACACATGCACAGTGTGAGCCAGTGACTGGAGCACCTGCAACTTCGTATAGAGCACTCACTCGTCTTCAAACATGTCGAGGAAAATGTCGTCGCACTTGTAGAAGTTCCTCGCGAGCGCGGCAGCCCGCACGCGCAACGAGTCCGCGGCGCAAACGTGGCGCGATAGGACACGCCCACTGCCCATAGCTGTACGCAGCAAACGCACGCTCAGCTCGCAAGTCACTAGGCGCACTTTTGACGCTGGCAAGAAAGTGTACATACATTATGCAACGAGATCCCAATGCTGCACGACCCGAGTGTTGAAAGCTCTAATGAGCGGCATGTTATGACAGGATGACATTTTCAGGGATGGGTAAACCAACGTAAAAAGTCCGTAACCAAGACCTAGAACGCTAATATAAACCCAGTTGTTTGATTAAGGTTGTTTATAAGCTTTTATACCATTAATTTATTTTAACTACTTGTCATTTCAGACATTTTATTAAATACCTTATTTATGTCAAAAGTAAGCATAGCTAAGTAAGAACACTTATTATCTTACTATGTTTACAGCTGAGATTCGCGATTGCCATTAGTTTTGAGATCAACAACGCATTAAAACACTCCGAGTAACGTTTTGGTTTAGCCGCAGCTTCCCTCGAGTCGCCAGACGCCTCATCCAGCCCTTCGTCCAACTTTTCCCCCTTGGCGTTTCTTCCAGAAACATCCGTGTCAGAACTTAGAAGGATTTCTAATAATTCTGGACTTACACCTGTAAAAAGAATATAAGACATGCATTTAATTAGTCTCAAACAAGCTGGGCGTTCTTAATAAGGCGAAGCAGTACATCAATCCCGCCCATCGGCTGCAACATTCTAGTCTGACCGCATGTGGAGCATCCCACCTGTGGGCCGCAATATCAGCTCGTTTTATTTGACCTCATACAACGTGCGACTCGAATCGTTGGCGACCAATTTTTTTCCGGACAGCTCGATTCCTTGGTCCTACGACGAGATGTCGGTTCGCTGTGCGTCTTTTATCGATACTTCTCTGCCTCCCTCGATATTTCCGATCCGATACGACTTCAAGCAAAGAGCATACCTATTCCTTAAAGGCCGCCAACGCGTTTGTCTATGGATGGCGGTAGTCACTATCTATGATATATGGGGCAAACGAGCAGGCGTTTGTCCCGTATCTCATAAAAAATTCTGCATTGAGGCCTCTCGCTAACATGATAACGCCGCAAATGTGTGAGTGCACGGATGTTGATGGGCTTTCGTAATCTCCCTATGGCTCCCATTCTCCCCCATACTAAAAAATGTTCTTATTAAAATCTCGAGAATGAAAAACACAGAAAGATTCAATATTATACAATATGCCAACAACAGCACATCTTCACGTTAGTTTAGTGGTGGGCTAGGCAGAGCAAACGAAAAAACAAATCTGATAAATCAAAGAAGTTATCAAGAAATAAAATAAAAATACAATCTTACCAACTGATATCCCGGTCAAGCATGATGAGAAAAAAAGTTATATAATTAGTTTATGAGTAGGCTGTTAACATACGTATGTTTGTGTAATATCAATACGCATATCAAATATTACCATGCCGAACTGGGCCGGTACGTCCGGGGAGGTACAAGCCCCGGCACTCAACTGTAGCGCCGAGGAGTGTAGGGTTTAGCAGCGCATGTCCAATGTCCACGAATGGAGAAACAGTCACAACTCTCGCCCAATACGCGTGAACCTCCCGCGTCCCGCCCTCATTCCTCAGATACCGCATTTCGTACTTCTTGCGCAAAAACGCTCAGCGCTATACTTTCTTCCCGGGACCTATACCTGTCGCTCACATGATACCACCGTGAAATGATAGCTGTCGCGTTTCGTGCCGTTTGTGATTAATGGATTACCGACGTCCATAAACATCCACATAATTACATACTGATGCTTTACCGTTCTTTCCTCTTCCACTCCAATAGCCCATCCCAATGAAGTATTTTTAAAATCGGATCTCACTCCATTCCCGACTAAAATCAATTATTACGTAGAACATATGAAAATGGATCAGATTTAAGCATTGCATACACACCTTTATTGTTTATAAGCGCATACAAGAGACACAGTGCAAACAACGCCTTATAATCATTTTCAATGCAGTCCAAAGAGTCCAATATAGTCTTCAAAAAAGGCCTCTTTTCTATATCCTTTGATTCCCTTTCCAGAATACTTTCTAAACTCACACTACGCTCAGAAGACGTGCTTGGTATAACATTCAACAATTTCTCTTTCTCTTCATCGGTTATATTATTTAATTCAGATCCCGTTTTGGGTGAACTGGAATCAATACCCGAATCGGGAAGTGGTGAATCGGGCATGTTCTGCCTTTGTGGTTTAGGATGGATCTGAGTCACCAGATCTTCAGTCGAATCATGAGCCACACTAGACGATTCACTTATATGAGACGTGGACGGCAAAGATGTGGAAACCAGTTCCGGGTCACAATCGCAACTGGACTGATCCGTATTGTCAAGATCGTACCCAAACGCCTTAGGACCCGCGTATTCCGGAGTGGTATAATCTCTTTCCGAACAAGACGTATTTTCTAAAGCCTTCTCTAGACTTATCTGAGGCTTACTGAATTCCAATTTGACACTGGAGTTGGCATTAATAACGTACATATCCAAAACTTTGGATGCGCAATCTTCAAAAATAGACATATCCCCTTGAATTAAGATCCAAGCTAGCGCGTGCACTATGGGCCCATGGGTGATGATAAGGAATACTTGGGACAGAAGAAATAAAGCTACAACACAGGACACATATGGTTTTTCGTCATCGGAATCGAGCCTCTGTATCGGATAGTTCATTCTAGATGTATTCGTAGATTTGCCTGTCAATATGGCTTCTAAATTCCTCGTGATGACTTCTATGCTATGAAAATGGTCTCTGTTGTATGTAGAAGGCATCACAGGTCGCATAGATTCAGTAAGGGAGTAAATATATAGGGGAATAAACAGCTTATGTAAAAGGTGCTCTGTCAGGACATCGTTTAGATCTGGGATGTTTAGACACAGTATGTCGTTGATGTAGTGTAGATGATCCAAATGTTCGGCGACCAGATCATCCAGTTTCTGCTGCGACTGGTGGCTGGAATAAAATAATCTGTGACAATATTCATATAGTAAGAGCCAAGAGCTGTGGTGATACAATTTCAACTAAGTGTTCTTAGAACATGCTGGTTACTGTTAAAACAAGGGGGGGGGGATGTATTCATCTACAGTTGTATATTTTATCATTCTAATTTAAATATTTATCCACCTAACTGAAATGTGATATTCTTACACTAATTTAAATCATTAGTGTTCTAGATCGCAGACACAATAGATAAACTTTAGAAATGTTCATTAATGACAGATGAGAGCCAGTTCAAACACGTCTATTTTTTTATCTCAGAGACTGAAATAACATTTGCGATTCTTAAATAGTGTTTGCCATAATCGAAAATAATAACTTTTGTCCATTTTTACCAGGTAAATACAAATTTAAGCTTATGATACATCTATTTACGTTTATAAATGCCATAATGTTTTCAACACAACTCAATTTTATAAAAAGAAATGTGAATTTTAATCGTTTCTTTTTCATTACCAGCCCCTATTGTTCCACAGTTGGACATAGGGCTCCCTCAATGAACGCCAAGACGACCGATCTCCTGGCTCTCGCATCCATCCCGGACCGGCTACTGCATGGAGATCGTCTTCCCGCCTGGTGAACGGTCGACCAGCACTTCGTTTCCCAAATGCGGCCTCCACTCCAGAACCTCACTGGCCCATATGCCATCGGTTCCTCTGAGCGTGTGACCAACCCATTTGCCACTTCAGCGAGCTTATTCGTCGCGTGATGTCTAATACTTTAATTTTATGCCTTATGACCTCGTTACAAATTCTGTCGGACAGAGAAACACTCAACATAGCACGTTCAATAGCCCGTTCAGCTACCGCAAACTTGCGGACCAGTCCTAAATTAAGAGGTCATGTTTCGGCCCCGTAGGTCATCACGGAGAGAACGCATTGGTTGAAGGCTTTTGTCTTCAAGCTCTGCGCTATCGGCGACGTCAAAATGTGACGAAGCTTCCAGAATGCTGCCCAACCCAACTGAATCCTTCTATCGGCTTCCTTGTCGAAGGTATGTTTGCCTAATTGCAATAGTTGCCCGCGGTGGACGTATTCGTCTACGCTTCCGAGAATAGCACCATCGACGTTGACCGGCTTAGGGAGAACGTGTTCGTTGAACATGACTTTCGTCACGTCCAAGTCCATCCTAAGGCAAAAAGGCCGTCGGGAGGATGCATTTAGACTGTGCAACCTTTGCTGCAAGCTCTCCAACGGTTTTATCTATGTTTTATTAATTGTAGGTACGGATTATTCCGATAATGGCTCTGTTTGAGTACACTCAATCATCGGACTCGTCCGTTACGATTAACTTATCGGCATGGCCAATCCGGTAATGTTGTCATCTATCTGACCTAATTCACACAATTTATCTTCCGGTTTTGAACACGTGGTCAATACAGCCAATAAATACATAACAAAATAAAAGAAATAATAATTTTCACACAGCATGTACAATGGAGGCATGCTCCAGAAAAAATTGGAGGCCGAATGAGGTAAACAAAATGGCATCCAGTATATAGGATTTGAGTAATTTAAGATAGCAGTATTAACCATTTTCAAATATCACATTAATTTATGTTTAAAAAAAAATCATCCTAATTCAGCACTAAACAAAAAAAACTGGTATCACTATTTGTAAACTTGACGTTGACACCTGTCAATTTATTCTCTGATATTAAAAGACACACTATTGAATAGTTAAAGTTATATTGATACATACTCAGCGTCATTTCTAACACACGCATCCAGTTCCAATATATGTTTTCCAATGAACCACACCAAGTTGCTGAAATATGGAGCTGCAGTTCTGAATAGGAAAAAAAACATTGTTATTTATTTAGTATGCACCAATTATTATAAATATGTCATGTAAAGATATTTAAAAAGAGTTGTTGGTCATAAGGGGCAACCGATCAGTAGGATCTAAGCCCTCCATGATAGCTCGACAAGCTTTTCCAGCCCCAAGATAATGCAAGGCCAAATTCAGCTGCCGCGTTGAGTTATTCTCGTTAAGGGGGGTCCGGTCTCCTCGGCAAAGATAATAACAGTTAGTTTAGCTAATCTTTTAAATAATTATGGGGATGGATCCTTCCCATCTGCGGGAAATGAAGGGTCTGTCCTCCTATCGACCACAACCTCACCTAGACCTTCGCCCAACTTGTCTTATAAACCAGGAAGCTGCTCTGCTCTGGACACTTCCGTCAGCATGGAGCGGTAAAAAAATAAAATCAACTGATGGCAAACTATCTTCCATAGACTTGTATTAGATGAATTGTTATGATATATCAACTCTCTTGCATCTCAATCTATGGTACAAGCCTCCTTCCTGGTTGAAATATGGAAACGACAATGTTTAACTGTTCAAAAGTACTATCTACTTTATTCCGCAGGGTTACTTCAAATGTTTTATTGCACTGCAAGGATATTGATGAAGTGTAGATATTGATAAGTCAAATAACAGATGTAAAACCACCACGTCTGAACCTACAATTGAAATATCTAAGTCTTATTTAATAATAGTATTATACTAGCAATCCGCCCTCGCTCTGTCTCTGAATAAATAATAACCTAACCTAACCTAACCTAACCTACAATTGAAATATCTAAGTCTTATTTAATAATAGTATTATACTAGCAATCCACCCTCGCTCTGTCTCTGAATAAATAATACACTAAAACCTACCTTGGAAATCACTCTATCCATGGGAAAAAACCACATAGAACCCTATTCAGCCGATTTTGAGAAAGTCTATCACATACAGAGAGAGATGGCCAGTTTTTTTGGAATTTGTTTTATAATAAGTATAGATAACTATAACATTCCACATACCTATCTCTAATAAACCGCAACATACTTGCATCTCGGACTCTGTATACATTTAATGTAAGTGTCCGCACTGCTATTCTCACCATTGACTCAGGGTGGTTAAAGAATTTTATGGCTTCAGTGTAGAGGGGAAAATCTTTTGTATGCTGAAAAAAATGTGGTTAAAAATAGTTACATAATGACAACATTAACCTATTATATCTTAATAAGTGTAGTAATAAGTAATTATATTCATCAATATACATTAATAAGGCACTTTTAAAATTAGTTTATAATGATTACAGAATATGAATATTAATTAAGCACATATTTTGTAATCACAGAATACTAGGAAATAAATATGCATAAGATCATGCATATTTATTTCTTAGTATGATCATATGTTTGAAATTCAAACTTTATGTTTTATTTCTATTGTGGCACAGGAGTGTCATGTGGATGACTACAAATGCAGCCTCCACAAAGGGCCACCTGCTACTTACAAAACATGATATGATGTTCATCATCAACCTTTCCACTGTTCAAAGTAATTGTGTTACTATAGACACTGTAGCTGAAGAGTGGGAAAGTAAGATACACCAGCTAATGCTCATTGCAAAACTTAAAAGTATAAGAATACTTTAAGTTTTGCAACATATCATTAATAAACTTTACTTTGAGGTACTGTCATGCTGCATTGTTGTCTAATTGGGCCAGCGCTACTGGAAGGTACCTCTCACTAACATGATACCACCATAAAGTGGAGCTACGCTGTCGCATTTCCTATGGTTTGAGAGTCGCTTATTTGTATCCTGTATTTTGTAGACCCTTCGATGAGGAGGAGGAAAGGAAAAAAGAAGTAATATATACATAACAATTATGTGGATTGCTATGGACGGCAGTAGTTATCATAAAGCTGATTGCTATAATGAAATATGGAAAAAACTTTGTTGTTTGTACAATAAACTATTATTGTAGACTTGTACCTTAAATTATGATTTATATCTAAGCTATAAATCAGCACAAGGGACCATAGCCACAGATTTTGCAATTGTTTTACAGTAAATATATGTATGAATTTGTACCTCATTGTAGAAAAAGTGAATTGTATGATTATTTAGCTTTAGGCTCAAGGTCTTCAGGAAGGAAATATAGTAGGCCATAACTTCCTCATCAGAAACATCAAATTTATGCACTATTATACTGTTGACATGATTATTGCTAAGTAAATAATCTGAAAAAAATTGAAATCATGTTTAGTGTCATGGAAGTGGCATAATCCACTAATTGTTCTTTTGTTCCTCTTGTTGACTGTGATTACTGTTGACTGATAATTCATCTCACATTATAAGGAAATCTATCAATTTATTCAAAAAGAAGGAAAAGCAAGATCTGAACGATTTCTCATGCAATCTCAGTTTTTCTAATTGGCATATATATCCAAGTCAATAAATATCTAAGCCACTCAGAACCTGATATAACCACACACTACATATACTAAGGTGTGTGTAATAGCTAGTTGATAAATTATAAAACAAAAATTATAAAATAATATAATTAAGTGAAAATACTCACACAATGAAGTTTCATTTCTGATGTTTTCAAAGAGAATGTTAAGTGTCTGTAGAAGTTGTACACAAACATATGAAGAGCCTCCACATTTTTGTCGCATAATTTTCAAAAAATATGATAACATATTTTTTTCTAGGAAGAAGCTGAAACAGATTTTTGTTACGTTGTACCTTGATTTAGTAAGCACAATCAAAGCAAATAAAAACAAGGTCTGAATTGTATAGGCACAACAAATTATTTATTTATTAAAGTTCAATGTATAGTCTGGGACGGATGCGAATAGTAGGCAATAGGTTGTCTTGACATATGTTAAAAAAGGCCTATGACCAGCAGTGGACTGATAGGGACTGATAATGATGATGATGATGAAATATAGAGTAGTAGATGAACAATGTTTGAAGTTAGTTAACTGGATAATTAAAAATCTTTGTAGGATAGTTAAAGGTAGGACAGGATTGTATAAGTGTCCCCACTACGGTTCAAGCCTTGTCGTGGCAGTGGGGCTCAGTAGCCTGGTGAGAACCCAGACACCTTGGGCGAAGCCAATTGAACCAGGGAGGCAGGAGCTCTTCATAGCCCCCTTACAAGAAGGGGGGACTGCAGAGCAGTAGAAGGAGCCACTCTTTGTACCCATCTTAAAAGAAGTGGGGACATAAGAGCAAAAGGAGGCGGCGCTTTTCTGCATGGTGCAAGGGGCGAGGATAGTGAAATTTTATTGTTATTCTGCAGTATAATGTGCAGTGAGTCCCTCACTGGACTACACCCAGAGCCAGTGAAGGCGCAGAATTTCCCCGCGTCAACAAAAGAAAAAAAAGGGACCGTACAAGTGGCATTATATAGCATCTGTATGATTCTAGGTTGTGCATAATATTTAAAATAAACATAAAATATTAAACAATTTATAAATATTATACTCACTCAAACACGGAGCTATCATTTTGGTCACCCCAAATTAAAATCTCTGCAATACAACGTAATGATTCCACTAATATCCCGCGATTGCTCTCAGAGACGGTCGTATTTTTACACAGGACATTATGTAGATATTTTAATCTCTCTAACGAATGGGGATTCTTAGGTCTACCCCATCCACCGCCAAACCAACTTCTACTTCGAAACATTGTCTACAGTTTGTTAATTTACTATTTACTTTACAAAACACAACACATTTATACGTCTCAAACTATATCATGTTCGTCGTTATTATTTGTCACTCGTAAAAGCAAATGCATGAATTGCACATTATTTACACGTGTATTTATTTATTTGTTGATTATTTGATACAATTTAATTGTAATGTTCATTTCTAAGAAATTTATTTATATTTTCCACACCTGTATTCATCTTCATTTGATGATCAAAGTCTTGACACTGACATTTCACTATTGAGTGCTGACATCTGTCAATTTAATGACAATGATTGCTAGTATCAGAACCTAAACTACTGGTAGGTACTAGCAGCATTACTTGTCATCTTGAAAGATTAATTAATAGTGATAATATAGATAGAGCAATTCTTGTCAACTTGGACAATGGCTGTTAACCTATGACGGCCGATTGCCATTTCTAACAAAAGAGAAGAAGAAGAGAAGAGCAATAAGGGAGTCTTAGCTCGTCTTCTTCGAAAGAGTCATCGAATGTAGTAGAAAAGAATTGATGAAAAAAAGAGAGACAGTCTCTTTTTTTCATATTTTTTTTCAATGCCCATGCGTGATTACATAGTAGGTAACGCATTCACATGTTCTATCTTTATTCATCAAGATGGTCAGTCATACAACTGCCTTTGGCATCCCTTCTGTTTCCATATTAGGTCTGGATAAATTAAATATGACGTAAAAGTGAATATAAGGAGATTATCAATGTAAAATTAAACCTGCTAGTAGACAAGTGGATATATACAACTTTAATAAAATATTTATAAATTTCAATTTAAAAGCTATAAACAAAATGACCACTCAGATTTCATTAGATACCTTAAGTACGTAAAATTTATGACTGTAGAACAAAAAGAATATTCTACTTAATTTACATTAAGGTAAAATAAATAATAAGTAAGCACTTACGTACTTACTTATTATTTATTACAATAAAAATCATCATTGTCCCTGGTAATATAAAAATTATTATTTTTTTTGAACAAAAACTATATTGTTCTGAAGATTCGGTTTATGAGTATCACTCGCAATCTTTAATTATTAAAGGAATAGAGTGACCACGTACAGATGTTTCACTCAGTTAAAGGTGCAAGTTTGCAAGACCTACAATTGCTGTACGAGTTGCATAATCCGACTACTTACGTCTACGACGTTAACGAAATGGCGAATCTCGATGACTTATTGGGTAAAAAATGGTGATATTCATTTTCCTATTTTTTTTCATTTCACGGGGAAAACACCTTTAGCCATTACATTATTGATTATCAACAATGCTCACCTAAGAAATGAAATCCGTTATTGTTGGAATGTCAAACTTATGTCGGCTTTGCCCGACATAAATTTATTTTATATACGTGTAACATACATAGCTACATAATGCTATCCACATTATGTAATTATATCATTATAATAAAAAAAACCAGAGAACGTATAACACCACATTAACCTACCTCCATGTACTTATAGTGCTGTAAGTAAGTAATATTCTTATAAATTTAAGATCTTTTTAAATTTATATTAAGAATTTTATTTTAAATATCCATGACCAAGGCAGGATTAGAACCCGCCCCATCATGGTTCAGGCCTTGTCGTGGCGGTGGGGCTTAGTAGCCTGGGGTGAACCCAAGCGAAGCCAATTGAACCGAGGAAGATCTTTGCATCTCTCTTATAAGAAGAGGGGGCCTAAAGATCAGGAGGAGGAATCGGTCTCGGTACCCCTCTTATAAGAAGAGGGGACCCAAAAGCAACAGGAGATGGCGCTTTTACGCACGGGGT
This sequence comes from Eumaeus atala, assembly GCA_017140195.1. NCBI lineage: Eukaryota > Metazoa > Arthropoda > Insecta > Lepidoptera > Lycaenidae > Eumaeus > Eumaeus atala. The sequence continues at coordinate 24,278 of JAFELO010001331.1, read as the reverse complement.
TAGGGGCGAGGATGTGAACCACACCCCATTGTACTATCCCAAAGTCGGTGGGGTTGTCCTGTAGTGCTGGGCAACCCCACCTGTGGAGGTGGTTGGTGGCTTAGCGGGCTGACTAGCCATCGAGGTGCCCTGGTGATTGTTGTTCTGGGACACCTCACCAAGGGCGGCACTGATGGCACTCGCGGTTTTTTTTTGTGGGTTTTCGGCACTATCATGTGCCGCGAGTCCCACACACCACTGGACCCCACCTAGGGACGGTGAAGGTGCGTAAATACGTTCCCCCGCATCAACAAAAAAAAAGCATTAGAATCCGCGACCTCTGGCGCAACACGCTCAGCATATGTGTTTACGGTACAATGCGCCAATCGCTTGGTCAATATAAGATGTTATGTAAAAAAAATTTTGAATTATGGTGAATCAATTAATTGAGTCACACTTTAAAATTTTAAAAATAAATATGAATAAATTTTAAAAATTTTAAAAGTAAAATTGAACGTGTTCCTTTGTATCATAAATGGGTTCCTGCCTATAATTGGAATATACCTATCAATAAAAGTACAATCGGCTCCCAAAACTAAAATTTCCTCCCTCCAAACTAAAATTCCAAAAAAACAACCTGTTTTATACATATAACCATTCATTACAGTTTTACAAAAATGACATACTTCTAGAGTCCTACCAATTCAAAGCCAATTCTTATCGGCTCATTTTGTCTGACAATTGAATGGCGGACTTAGATTTCAGGGTAAAAGCTACAGTGGAACGTACTCCCCGCCGATATTATTGTTCACTAGCTGTGTCCCGCGGTTTTAACCCCGTAAATTCATTTCAAAAGTGCCACTAATATTTAGGGGTAAGCAGTAATTATTTAGCCAAGTTATCTGTCGCATGATATCGGATACCTTAGTTCTCTGTCTTATGACTTCTTTACGAATTCTGTCGGACAGAGAAACACCCAACATAGCAAAATGCTCGCTGAAGTGGCAATGGGTTGGTTATGACCAAGCCATTGTGACCACTCTTCTGAGTGGTCACAATGGCTTGGTCACAATGGATCAGATGGCAGATGGGCCAGTAAGGTTCTGGAGGCCGCGTTTTGGAAAAAGAAGTGTTGGTCGACCGTTCACCAGGTGGGAAGACGATCTCCGTGCAGTAACCGATCCGGGATGGATGCGAGTTACAGGAGATCGGTCGTCTTGGCGTTCATTGAAATATGCTTATGTGTAGCAGTGGACCGATAAGGGTTGATAACGATGTGTGATGATCTTATCTATACAACTATATCTGTGCAAAATTTCATCAAAACATATTTTAGGGGCAGATAAAATAAACTGCAAAGTTCTTTGAGATAAGTATATTTATTTATTAAATTAAATATTTCTCGTAGAGTAAATAAATTTAAAATTCTCGGTAGACACACAGTTTAATTCTACGAGTATGTGATATTCAATAAGACTATAGATAAAATTTATTTTTTTCATGTGTTTTATTTCCTTTGAAAACTTAAAAAATAGAAAATAATATATAAAATAGGTATCAACTTAAACTTTACAAGTATGCATTATAAATATTTTGAACTATCTAAGAAAAGATAGAGTAGTAACCGTAACTAATGTTGGACTTGAACAAACAATGTTATATTAAATGATAGTTTAACATTTTTAGGGGACGGACTTTTTCTTATTGAGCGACGAAACCGTAATTCACTGGTAATTAACCAAAAATATCGGTTTCACAGGTTACAGTTAGAAATATTTTATTTTAATGCAGAGGCCGACTGGCCAGACATTTTCATCACTCAGACGTCAAATATTGTATTTTTTTAAATATACATACCCAATGTATATTTGGAAAAAGTGTATTATTAAATATGTAAAATAACTACGAAGAATACGTAAATGGACTAAAATCGCATATTATGGTCACCGTAGTACCTCTCTGATATACGATGCAGGCGCGTCACAGTTGATGACCGTCTGCCCTCTTATCAAATTCTCAAGCAAAATTCAACGTATTCACAAATGAGTAGATTGTTTTGGTAAAAAGATACTTTTTAATTTTATGATATAATTGTGATGAGAATCGAGTAATGAATACCCTACTGCAGTGATGAAAATGATTCACCAATCAGCCTGTATATGGTAGGTAGTTAACTGTCACATAAAGTCTCTTTAACTTAAAAACCGATCCAAAAGTATACAAATTTTCCATACCCTGATATATACAATAATAAATAGTACAATTTTAAGGCAAAGATATGCAACTTATAAGTATAAACAGATAACATAGAAAATTATTGTACTTCTTAAAACTATTTATGTCGTTCAAGCATTCTAAGCACCAATTTCAGCATTTATCTTTTACAAATGACCTAAGTAAAAGAAGGCATTACAATATTTAAACTATTTGAACTTGTTTGAAAGAAAATTTCATTACATTTGTTTGACGTAGGTTTATATATTTGCTTCATTACCAATAGGTATGTAAGAGTTAGTGTCATGCTGCATTGCAGGCGAATGGGGCTTTCAGGGATGTACCTCACGATACACGAAACCCGCAGTCACAGCTACAATATACCTATAATATCGCGTTTTGGGCGGTTTGTTGCACGAAGAGAGGCAACACGGCTACATTATAATTATGGTTTCTAACGACGACATCTGTGGTTGTCCTCATTAAGAGGCTCCAATTTGTCACGTTGGAAAAAGAAAGCCCTCACTATGTCCCCTTGCCCTCCTTTCGTGGGGTACGTAAATAACATTAAACTAATATATTTATTAGTCGTAGTAATAATAAGGTATGTTTTTTTTTCAATGACATATTTCCCTCTTTTTGTATGCAGAATATTTTATCTAAATATCGGTTTAGTTCAGCTTCTCATTAAATACCAAGTTCCGACTTTGTACGTAACTTAAACAATATGTAAAATAAATTATTTAAATAAATATCAATGCAGCTTACAAATTATTTTTGAAATTACTCAGAATTAATATTAAATAATGACTAAGTTTTATTGCCTTAGCGTTATTAATAATAAATAAATAGATACTTTTTGTCTAAAATGCCTTTTCTCACCTACATTGACTTTCCTAATTTATCGTTACAATTTTAAATAGATGATTCCGAGTTAGATATATCAATCGTAGACAAGCTGTTGGAAATTACAAAAAAAAGCTCAACATCAAAACATTTTTTTTAATAAAAAATTCTTCAAAAAATCCCTGAAATTAGTTTCAATGTAATTTACAACGATCCTATGACTATTAAAATCCGGGAGAATAAATAAAAATACTTTAACTATGGATGTATTGTAATGTTTGATAGTCTAGACGTGCCTGGTTTTTGTGTAAGGCGTTATTATGTATAACCCTAATGAATATATTAGTGCTATTTTTATTACGTATTTTTATTACATCTTATTTTTCTGCCACGAATTATTTGTATGATTACAAATAAAATGCCGTTAAACAGGATCAATAGTATCCTCGTTTCATAGTTGGCAGATTAATCTGCACTTATTTATATTTATTATATCCCATATTTACAAGCAGAAAGCCCCATAGGAGTACTAAACTACCTTTATCTATATTATTAATATAGATCAAGGAAGTAGGTACCGATTTATTTAAGTGGCAGTTTATGCTATTATTAACTTACTTTCCAGGAAGTTTTCCGCTTTCATTCAAAACCGTCTTTTGTCTTAAATGTTTTGACAGATATAGCGTGCAAGTCTCAGGTCCAATGTCATGTTTGCTCACCACGTTTCTGTGTAAAAACACGAATCAATTTTCTAGCAAACTTTAATTTTGAACACAATCTTTCTACCCTGGCTATTCTCCAAGTCGGTCCATTTTTATTGCACAAATTTATGGACCATTAATCAATAATCAAACTTAAAAAGCACTATTATTACATTTATGCTAATTTATTCAAATTCGTATTTATTTCTATTGACGATGACTCTATGTGTTCGTATATGGAGTTTATTGTGATTTCTCTTCACACAGATTTTATTGAAATGTTTTTTTATGTTATGAAGTCAAGCTAAAACTTTTACCATACATCGTAATATTGTTCAACTCGATACGAGTCACATTAACAGTGTCAATGATAACTTATGGATAGAAGTTTTGCAGAGCATCGGAGTATATAGAGTTATACGTATCGCGTAGAACGTATACGCTATCGTTGGGTTTGCCGTTAAAAACATATGGACCTTTGAGGTTGGTGATCTTAGAGTTACTTGGTGCTGGTTTAGGTTTCGGTTTAGCGTATCCATTATATGACGGACGAGAAGGCATAATGGATTGTGCGCCTCCGTACCCAAACGGATCGACTTGTGGCACGGGAGGGAAAGCATTAGCACCGCTCCATTGGTATACACCAGTTGGTTTTCCATTCGATACAAAATCAATCGGCAGGTTTATGAAGGGATCTTGTGCAGGTACACCAGGTGGCACTGGAGCCATCTGAGGTCCTAGGCTTGGTGGTTGGGACACATATCCTAGACCTGGAACAAACATGTAAGGTGTTGGGGGCAGCCTTATGTAGAATATGGGAGAATTATCGTATTGTAGGGAGTTAAGTCTGTCGTTCGCATATGCGTCTTGATTACCGCCCTTATGTTTGTTCTGTTGGCGACGTTTTGAAGGGATTGTTCTGGAAAGATCTTCGTCGAAGTTCTCATCGTTTACAGAGAAGATTACATCGTCATCGTCATCTTCCGCATAGTCCAGACTCGAAGAGAGAAACGGGGGGAAGTAGCCGAACAAGTTGAGTGCCTTGTTCTTTCTGTTGCTTGGTCTTGGGGCTAAAGTAGTGGTTGTCTCTTTGTATTTCTCTTCCAGTTTACTCTCTCTATTGGTGGATGTTTCTTCGATGGCAACGGCGCGCGATCTTCTGCCCGGAGCCGATTGTACGCGGCAGATCAACGCGAGGACGATCGTCATCACGAATAGGTTCAATGTCGCCATTTTGAATTATCTGAAAAGAGAAAGAATTTTTTTTAGGAGAGAAAGAATAATTTCATATGTTGCTTTGCACCTACATTGTAACTGTTATGCTGTGGGGGGACCAGGCAACCATCAAATACCTTTTGATTCGGATGCAAATACTTTTCCTAAGTGCTTATGCTTGAGAGAGGTATTGGAGAGGTACATCGGCGATCCGAGAGTTGAGGCGGGATGGCGGGCAACACGATTGTTCATGGGTGTCAGGAGTTACTTGTTAATAGGGCCCGACCGTTTTTTAACCCATCGCACTATAAAAAGCGAACCCATCCAAGTACAGTTGTCACTAAGCAGCCTAACTTGGGTCATTAATAATTCCTATCATATTCTTCTAAAAGCAGAACAAAATTAGGATCATAATGTAACTAAATATGTTAGACGTTTTACAGTCTAATTATGGTTAGTAATATAAAATTTATGAGCGCTAATAGGCATGGTGCGGCTATGGGTTCTTGTTACAAGTAGTAAGTACTGTATACATTATCCGCCATGAGACGGGAGCGATAGATGAATATTAAATAGACAATTAAGGTATTATATCATGTGTACTTTTAGTGCTCGGAGAAAATTGTGAAAGACGTATTTTGTACAAACGCATTAGTTAATGATTACTTATGCATGTCTAACTCTGCTGCAATGCAACATGTTAGTCACACCAAAGCTTTTCCACACTTGTTCGATATTGTTTAAAGTTAAGCGCCTTAAGACGCTTCCTGTAATGTCTTCTCCCTGGAATTTAAAATGCGGTGGATATCTCTGTTAAGACAGCCAACTTCGTAGTATAGTAGTGTTCAAGTTTGTACGCAAACAAGTGTACTATCTACCGGCTTATTCTTCTCTAATCCGACGAGGCGGTTGTCTGGCACGGCCGGAGAAAAATCAGGCCAATCCAATGGCTTAATGTGCTGTACGAGGCACGGGAGCTTAGCACCGCCTACGTCTCGGATTCGGATGGTTATAAGAAATTGATAAATCCGAATAAAACAATTTAGGTGACTTAGTTTTGAAACTAGGACCCCACATTTACGGTTCATTGTACAACACGCGTCTTATATAATAAAGGAAACGAAAGCTTCGCGATTGTCTCAGCAGTGTATGTTACAATTGTTCGTTTTGTTTTAAACAAAAGAGAAATGATTGCTTTTAAATATCAACACCAGCTATTTTATGAAATTTTTGAGGAAATTTAGTGTCAGAAGTGTTGAGTTACCCCATGCAGTCGTACTCCTAGACACTAACTGATACTAATCCATCTTAGTTTCCCTTCCGTTGGGCCACACGGACTGTCACAGATCATTGCTAGCTTGACAAAAATGTACTGATCAGGTCCTTTATCTGCCACACAGCAATTATACTGTCTCGTTAAAAATGTACTATTAACAAACGAACTAAAGTTATAAATATAATTAAAGACAAAGTAGTAGTCTAACCGTGTGTATGTAACCAATATTCTCAAATTCTACTGAACGTATTTCTATACAGTTTTCATAGAAGTATAGAGCGACTCCCGAGGACCGAATTGTTACACTAATGAAAATTCGGTGTTACTTAAGTGTGCGAAGCCGGGGCGGATCGCTTGTACATTTTTGTATAACACAATATCGGATCATCTGTCGTAAAAACAGCACACTAGCAGTCTATAAAATTATATTTTTATACTGTGAAATTTTTGTCTTGTTTTTCACATAAATTTTAAATCGATTATCAATTTTCTTTCACATGTAAATTCTCATACGATGACAGCTGCGTACAAACATGAGATTACGTCTTTTTTTAAATCGGCCGGTTCTCAGTCGATAGCTTTTTGCACATTTTTTAATCCATCGTTGTTATTCGCTAACATTGTCACATTATATTATCTCATAGGACGATCGAACACTGAAAGTGTACTCATGCTAAATATTGTACATACGAAGGTAATCCTGTACATATTTCTGACAGCTACGTCGTCAGGGCAAAACAGCTAAACCGTTTATGACGTAATATATACTATATCAAATATAGTCCAAGACTCGAGTTCAAAGATAGTATATTGTTTTAATTCAAAGGGCTACTGGGTGAGAAAATTTGTATGAAAATCATGTCGTCAATAACGTTGGTATTACAGGCAGAGGCAAGAACAAAAAATAAATACCTTTAAGTGCATATTCTTGGGTAGTTGTTTTGTTCTTGCGTTTGATGTTTATTACTACATTTATTTTAAAGAGCAGAAATAAAAAGGAAGCGAAATAGATAATCCTGTAATGGAACTATAAGATTTCAAGCATTTTTAAATAAAACAAAATCTTGATTTGTTTGCTTCTTATCGATTGCGAATGGAACATTTAGATTTTAGAAATTATTTGAGCATATATATAGATTTCAATAGTTCTCGTATAAAAGAAAATACGAAAAGACTTTGTAATGTTTTGTATTCAGACGTAGATAAAAGATATCTACTGTACCTAACAAAAAAATAGTAAGTGTCAATCAAAACTCAAACATATAACAAAAGAAACAGAAACATAGTAGTAAAAAGACATAGAACAAAAACAAAAAGACTACGGCAGAAAAAGAAATGAAATGATAGTGTATTTCTATAATATTATTTTCTAATAATAACAGAAAAAACATAAAAGAATGCTACAAACTTAATATCACTCGGTCTGAGAAACACCTGTGTTTAAGTCATTAGATATGACATGAGTATCTAGACAAAAGGTCGTATTGCAGTAAGTCTGCGATTATCCTTATATGCAAATTGCGGTCGATTTATGATATGTCGATATTGACTTCACTGTGACTGCTACATGCGGCTAGCAGATTACATTGTGACTAATATGCGGCATTACCGCAACATTACCGGCCACTTACCATCGCTCACGACATTACGCCGAATAAAAATGTCAAAAGAACTATTTTTACGCGCTAAAGTTGGTTTTTACAAAGTGTCACCATTATCTAAGTTTATGACCACAGTTTTATTGCACAATGTGTCAAATGATTTTTTTATTATTTTACGAGGCAGATGTTAGAAGAAATTATGACTAAAATATATTATTTGCTAGTTTGTCCAAATTTAGATTGGTCAGTGAACTTATGCGTTATTTATGAAAAGAATGTGGGTGTTAATAAAATAGCAGAAAGCAGTAGTCTCTCTGCCACCCCCCTTATCACCTTCATCTGACATCAGAGATTGAAAAAAAATATTTTTACCTTACGCTTACCCTCTTTTTTGTTGAATGAAAATTCACCAAAAAAAGAGAGTTGTTCAACATCCTAACACAATTATTACGAGTATTACATGTAATAAATAGGCAAGCATAATAATTATGTATGCAAGTCTACCTCGTGATCTACTGGTAAACATTTGTAACCATAAATGGCAAGGTCCCGAATTCTAGAACGTTGGCGGTGTCAACTCGCAGTGTTAGCCGGCTTCCCTGCCCTGCTCTCCTGTCGTGTCGATATGCTAACACATTTGAACAGGGAATAAGGGAACAGAGAGTGCACGTGTATCCGCGCGTAACTGCGTAATACAATTTTGCAAAGGCGACAGGCATTGAAGTGCAAATGAGCTACAATGTAAACTTCTCCTACGGTCTTTAAGATCCCACTACAAATAGTAAAGAAAAATACTAGCAGTCCGACCCGGTTTAGCACGGATGTTACACAAAATATGGCAAACCTTTTTTTTTTATACGTTAACGACCACAAGGAACAAATTCATTTTATGACATAACAACTGTCTGTGGCGACTACAAATTGTCAATAAGTTCTGGAGCTAGACGAGGATTTACTTTGATATTTTTTTCATCATCGATGTTTTCATAATCATTTATATCGTTTAGAAAATATTATATAGCTTATGCTC
>JAFELO010001331.1:4403-15056 GCA_017140195.1 Eumaeus atala | reverse complement strand
TTTTCATTTATTGACGCGGGGAAACGCATTTGCGCGCCTTCACTGGTCCTGGGTGGGTCCAGTGGTGTGTGGGGCTTGCGGTACGTTATAGTGTCCATATACCAAAATTCCGTATACAAAAACCAACGCGAGTGCCATCAGTGCCATCTTCGGTGTGGTGCCCCGGAACAATAAATCAACAGGGCACCTCGACGGCTAGTCAGTCCCTCGGGGATCCATAGACGGGGTTGTCGCGCACCAAATGACACTTTGGGACAGTACCATGGGGTGAGATTCCTATCCACGCCTCATGCCCCGTGCGCAAAAGTGCCGCCTTTCCTGCTCTTTTATCCCCTCTTCTTATAATATGGGTACAGAGAGCGACTCCTCCTTCTGCTCTTCTTTCAAGTGCGGTGTAAAGAGTGGCCCCTCCTCGGTTCAACGGGTTTCCCGATGTGTCTCGAGTCACCTCAGGCTACCGAACCCCATCGCCACGACAAGGCCTGAACCATGGTAAGGATCACTTCCGGAGCGTATTCAAGGTACACAAACAATCAAATATTTCGTCTTTATAATATTAGTATCTATAAATAGATAGGTGAAGCTACATTAATGTACTGTGTGTTCTCGAGTGGGAGGTGACAATCACCGGGACGAGGCGTCAAGCAAAAAGATATTTGTGGTTTGAAATAGGCGCCAACTGGCGGTCTCAGTTACACTTGTAGCATTACATTGTATCATTGATCTCAATAATTTATGAATAGCTGATATCGTTTTATACATAAGTAGCAGTCTTAAGTTGAATCGAGGAGGGAGAACAGCCCCTCCTCGGTTCAACTTGAGACTGCTCCCCTCTTAGAAATTCCAAGTTCTAATCTTTTAATCTATAATTCGTATGATCTAGTATTTTCTATAGTTTATAGATTCCAAATATGAATATCAATCTTCGAAAATTGTAACGTTGAATTTGTTTTTTTTCGGCTGTATTCTGAGGTGTAATTCTCACCACACATTTTATGCGACATTCTCAAACCTACCAGTTATCCATATGCACCGATATACTACATTGAGATCAGTGCATTGTATACAGTGTTTTAAAAAGTACAAAATGTAACAAAGAGGTGTAATACTGACAGTTGAATACTCTGAATGAAGAAATAATTGGACCGAACAAAGGCGTTCGCCCGCCATTTTTATTTTTTTAAATACTCTACGCGTACACTTGACATTATCGAACCGCGAAATCTTTCATACTCGTTATTACTGGCAATTTTTATAAATCATTTGAACTCTTCAAGGCAGGATCAATTTGTGTTCCTACGGTATACTTGCACACGAATTATGTGAATTTATCTGAAGATATCAAATGAATACGAAGGAAATAAACTTACTGCTACAAAGCCATATCTATGAAACTAATTCGTCTAGGAAATTAAACTTCAGAATAATGACCTACAGGAATATCAGAAGAAAAATTAAAATCTTTTTCGTAATGCTTTAATGTAGCACCGCGTTCCAAGTGATAAATCACATTTTTTTAACAACGAAAACGTTTCTAACATGGTTACCCTATGAACGGATTGTGTAAATCAAAGTAATATTTAATGGAAAAACATAATAAAACGAATCCGTGAACATGTCATGGCCTTTGTGGCCGTATTGAATATTGTATGTGTCTAACACAAGGATCAGCTGTCACAGCTGTCATCACAAGACAGACTATGTAAATACTAGGTGGATTGAAAAGTACTCGGCCTAAGGAAGATTCATTCAATGCCAAAAATCTTATCTACCTACATTATTTAGTTCAGTTCAGACTAGTTAATTGTGTGTCGTTCGAAACGTGTGCGATAATTAGTTGTAATTTTATAATTTTTTTTAAGAAAGCAATCGGACAAAATTCCTGCAAATGGAGCAAATCGAGTAGCGTACCATCATTAAGTATCTCCATAAGAAGGGACTATCACCAAAAGCCGTCCGTGACGATATGGTCCGTACTTTAGGAGATTCTGCTCTGTATTTTCGTCCGTCAAAAATGGATAGCAGAATTCGAGTGTGGTAGAAAGAGTGTGAAAGATGAAGCCCGCACTGGAAGACCTTCGACGTCCACTACTGACGAAAATTTAAAAAAATATATAATGATGGGCGATAAAAATTAGAGAGATAGTCGAGATTATAGGCATCTCTTAAGAATGAAGTCAAGACATCACATACAAGGAATTGGGTTTCCACAAGGTGTGTGCGAGGTGCGTTCCGCGACTGCTTTCGGTTGAGCAAAAAAGGATGCAATTGACTATTTCACGTTTCTGTTTGGAGTTATTTGAAGTCGATGCAGCTATTTTTTGAATCGGTTTGTTAAAATGGACAAAACTTGGGTTCATTACTGTACGCCAGAAACAAAACAACAATCGAAACAGTGGATAAGGCCTGGTTCAACACCCCCTAAAAAAGGCTAAGGCGATTTTGTCGGTAAATAAGGTAATTCAGTATTCTGGGACTCGAAGCATGTTATTACGATTGATTATCTTGAAAGGGGTCAGACTATAAACTCTGATTACTACTGTGTCTTACTACGTCGTTTACGAGAGGAAATGAAAGAAAAGTATCTAAGAGTGCTCAGAAGAAACGTCCTGTTTTATCTGTATAATCAATGGCTGAAATCAACAATTGTGGCTTTGAACAATTACCACATCCGTCTAATTCACATATTCTGGCACCGTCAGATTTCCTTCTTTTCGCTAACCTGAATAAGCACTTGGGCGGTCAAAGATTTCTGACACAAGACGAGGTCAAAACAGCAGTAAACGCATATTTTGACTCTTGTGGAAAAACCATTTTTTTTTCAACGGTCTAAGTGCTTTAAATGGAAGATGGCAAAGGAGCATCGAACTTGGTGGTGATTATTTGGAAAAATAAAATTTAAATTATTTAGTGTGTGTTTATTTTCTTGGTTACGCGGAATACTTTTCAATCCACTCTCGTATCTTGACAGATATTCAACACTAATAAACAGACAAGACTCCGTATTTGCTTTCTGAACTATCCGACGCAGTCGGTTAATAAGGAGTTTCACTTGAAATTATAAAAATATAATAACACGCGTCTAATAAGTGTAAAAAGGAAAGCCGTAGTTATGAGTTAAATGCGGGATATCTGGCAATAAATTATGGTCATCTAGTTATGAAACAGGATCATCAGAGCGGAATGGTTACTGCTACTAATTTTGGCGCGCAGTTCTCTTTGATGGCACACTAAAGTAAAGTTATTGGTTACGTGTAATTGCTTTTTATGTTTATTGTTTATATCGTGAGGCTGGTGAATGACATTGCTGCGTTGCAGACTAATTAGGCTGGCATGAGTTTAGGTATATTCACTACCAGTTGACATAGATAAATAAACTAACTCATACTAATTAAAATAAAACCAATCTTACAGATTTTACCACGTTTTATTTAATCGTTTAATTACTCCGACGTTACGTTACGACATTCTACAAGTAACCTAGGTTGTTGTAAAGCTGCTGAAACGTCGGGCTCGTTAAATAAATAAACGGCGATAAAATCCGTAAAAGTAGTTTTATTGTAATGAGTAGCATTCGCTCAACATCCCCTCTTTGAAGTAAGTAACAACTCCTTATGAAGAGGTAGTGTTATGCTGCATAGGAGGAGGTAGTGCCATGCATAATGCATGACACTACATACTCAGTGTCGCGTTTCGTACGGTTTGTGAATAGCCGGTGGTCCATTGGGTCAGGGGAAGGGCAACGTGTCGGTATAGTAATCATGTGGATATTCGTGGGCGTCGGTAATTGCAAAAAGTCTACGATTTATCTATTCTAATCCATACTTATATTATAGACAAGAAAGTAACAGATCGACTGATCCAATTGTGATATAATTTTATATAGAGATAATTATCAACAATTAGGACGAATATAATCTATTTTTACTCCCATTTTTAATTTATTCGAATCTCCACGGACTTAATAGCGGGTGGAAGCTAGTGTTTGTTTAAAAAGGAAACCGTTACTTTGGACTATGAATGAATGCTACGTTCCTACTATGTATTATTATATATGTGAATGTTTGTACATACAAACCACATACATATGTTGGTTATTCTTTTGCATAAGAACTACAGAATTGAATATTACAATAATATTACTTTTACGGATTTTGTCGCGGTTTTTTAATTGGATAAATCGCGATAAAATCCGTAAAAGTAGTTTTATTGTAAAGAGTAACATTCGCATAAAATTAAGACGTCAATATTATAGTAGCTTCTCATATATTACAATCTGAAACAATATAAAAATACAAAAAAATTACACCTCCGAAAAAACAAATATTTCGTGCAGTTTGTAACACTGGCTCATTGGGAGGAGTAGAGAATAACAACGCACCTGCCTAACAATAACACGAATGTTTATGGGCCTAGGTAGTCATCAGAAGGCAATTGCTCGACTGCTCCCCAAACTATAAAAAAAACTCCGGTGCACTTGGCGGGTACAGCTAGTATAGACGTAATTCATTAAAGTCGGTGACCGTAAGAGTAGCGCAACAGATACCTTGCAACTGGATCTGGCACTGTAAGAAGATGCCAAATCAATATATCGATTGGTGCAATTTTTAGACTCCCGATAGACCATTGAAGGAGATGTTGTGTGGGCAGCGTTAGTCCACAGCGTCCAACTGCAAGGATGTTTACGGGTGTCGCATAGACACTTATTATCAGATAAGTAATAAATAAAGATGACACTAGACGCCATATCTACTGAGTGATGTTTTAACGACGGTAATGCCTTACTTAGATACCTACTCCAGGAGCTCGTTAGCGTTACAATCTGAGTTTATTCATAAATATATCAATGTACGATAGTATATTCTGTTATTCGTTTTCAGTTAAGTTATAATATAATTTTAGTGTAGTAATATTTTATTATGTAAACGAATTTTATCATCATCATCATTCAGACGACGTCCACTGCTGGACGTAGGCCTTCTTCACAGAGCGCCACAGGTCACGGTCACGAGCCACCTGCATCCAGCGGCTCCCCGCCACGAAGTCATTTCCTCGGGTAGGAGGCCGTCCCACACTCCGTCTTCCGGTCTTCACTCGCGAACATTTCTTCCCCAACGGTTATCGGTTCTGCGAACAATGTGGTCTCCCCATTGCCAAACCAATTTCATTATTGATCAATCTTGGAACTTTGAAGCGAAATGTTGGAGAATTATTTCGTTAAAAGTAAAATGTATCAAAACGGAGACTGAAATGTTATGACAATAGTCATTTATAATAAATATTTATAAATAAATGTAACCCCGGGCCCACTAGTTTCAGATGCCCCATGTGCTAGTAACTAAAAAATAAAATATTGAATGAACTCTTGGTCCTTCTCAAGTCTAAACCCCAGTGGAGCTAAACCCGGCGCTAATTCCAACAATTCCTTCCCTCATATCTCAAAATCTAACTTTCTTAAAGTGTAATGACACCTAAAATTTGCAAGCGGTGTTTGAATAGAGCGATGCAAGTCTGTGACGGCACCATATAGTAGAGACTTATTAACAAATCACTTGAACACATCGATTAAACTACGCGATTCCTCAACATTTTGGTCAGAAGTAATACATCAGACTCGATAGTGGAATATTTATCATTATATATCGATTATATCGAATAGGTTGACCAGCATTTCTGTTGTCTTTAAAGTTAGAATTAATAGTGCTAGCTACTGCAGCATGTGGAATGCATACAATTCTTTAAAAAAATTAAGCGAATATCCGTAGCTGACCCCAAGATCCTTTAGCATGCAGCCAAGGTCGGACTTTACCCTGATGTTTTTGCCGCATATAATTTACACGTTTAAACACTTGTTAAATTAATAGTTCTACATATTTATGTCCAATGAGTGGTCATTTTTAACGCACCCGTTTATGGAAACGTTTTATTTACTAAAAAGTATGAAAAGTTAATATATTTTTACGATCTTTCAATTATATTTTTATGATTTTTTTATCTGACTAAGATATTCTATTTCGGTATATGGTAGGCCTTGCTCGGTTAGGTTTTTTTATACTGGTATCTAGTGTAAATAGCAAATAAGCCTACTTATGAATCTCAAGTCAGAAAAATCTCCATAAAAATATAATTTACAATTTTTAACAGAGATATGAGCCTGGATATATTTTAAAAAACTTTTTAAGGATATTAATCGCCTGATTGCGTATCTGTGCCTTTAGAAAACAAGTAACGGCTGTGGTAAGTACAAGAATTACAATGACACACAATAAGGGTTATGGTGGAAAATTTATGTTGCATCGTTGTGTTTGATCATAATAACGTGTAGTAGATTGAGATTGGATGTCGATCCCAAAATAAGGTAATTTGATTTATTACTTTTTAATAACACAATACCATTTAAGACTCCAAAGACGTGATCTAAAACAATCAAGTTATTTTTAATTACCTACTACCAAGATTATAGCGTTAAAAAAGATACCTAATTTTGAATAAAAAATACAGAATTAAATTTTCCTAAAGTAAATAATTAATTATAAAATTAGTAAGCCAAGTGCCAACCATGTTAATTGTTGTATGCAGAAGTAACAATATATTTTTTCCAAATCCAAAAACTTATTTTTTTTAATTAATTTATCTACTTAAAAAAATGTATTTTACTTAGTTTTTTTTTTGTCGTTAAGATTCGTAACTAATATCGAAAAAAATACGTTTCAATTAAATGTATGTTATTTGATGTACATTTCAAATATTAAATTACTTTGTATTACGGAGAATAAACAAAAGAAAAACAACACAGTAAATCGATGTCGCAATTTGTCAACCCCTTTATAGCGAGGATCAGATTTTGAATCTTAGATAGAGCCCAAACGCATTGTTATAATGTTTTTTCTCAGTCGGAGGTCCGAAAACTGATGGTTAGGGGACATAAATCAGAATTTACATCGTCTTCTCCATCTCTGGACAAGTCATCATCCCACAGTATAAAATAACGATTGCAAAGAACTTACGTATGTTTTAGTCGTTTAACATTGACAAATAGGTTCTACTATAGGGCTTGGGTCCTGGAAATCTGACAAGAGACGGGCCGTAGTCCACTTAGGTATGTGCTGGGCCAATATAGTGTAATGGCGGATTTTTATTTCAAGTTTGCTGTTGTAGCTAAATGGAGCTTTAAGATATTCGTACGCTTGTAAAATAGAAAAATAAACTCCTAATAAAATGGTAATAAATAACCTATGAGTTGTTTGAGTAAAATTATTTTCTATTAATGAATGACGAGCTCATGTCTTTTCAAGGTGATAATATGAGAAAATTAAAATCCTAATCCTCTTTGGCGTTCACTTGACCACGAGGTAGAATTAAAGCGCCCATGTGACGTCATTGACACCAGGTGCACAGATATACCGCGTTGTATAGTGTATACGTGTTTTCTGCCATGCCGGTCACGTACTGGCGGCTGAGTGAGAAATAATCGAAGTAATTGCTGTAAGAATAAATATAGTTATCAATAAACGTATGATATATTTGTACTTCCATTTAATATATTAGCTGTGGCCCACAGGCTAGATCGCAATTTAAATATAGAACCGCAATGTGCAAACAGGGACATTCGATTGATTTGTTTTTAACTAGTCGTAAATATTTAATTATTTTTTTCAAATAATAAGTTACTTTTTTAGGTTGATTGGAAAGTAGTATTTAACGTCATTTTGAAAATTTATAAAGGTGAAAACAAGCGATATAATGTGTAATTTGTACTGAAATCTGTGAAACGATTTTTAACTTCATAGATGGCCAACAAGTCAAATAATATTTAGTTGTTAAATCTAGATATTAATTGGCGCAATAATTCAAGTGACATCTTAACTATCTATTTGTGGCGCAGTTTATTTTGTGTGCACATGTAAAACCATTACTTAGCATTGCTACTGGCTTGGTATTAAAAAACAGCAAAGAATACCAAGTTAAAAATGCAACTTTTGTATAAAATTCCGTGTATTTTGTAGACGGGTTTTTTTTCATAGTACAAGAGAACAATCACCATCAACATCACTTCGAGCAAGTTTTAAGATGTAGGTACGTACAGCCGTTATACAGATACCTTGTTCCCTTTCTCTTCCCCTTCTGTGGACCACAGGCTACTCGTAAACCGTGGGTAACTCGGCACTTTACGGCAGCATTATGTGAGCGAGAGGTACCTTCACGTTCTTGCCTACTCAATTCGGCTACAATGCATGCGGCACTACCACTTACTAGTTAAACAAATACTTTTCACTTGGAGAGCTAATCTAAGTTTTGCCTGGTACTCATGTGCTGGAGTTCATTAGGCAGATCTCCGCTTCAATCCAGTGTTAAGTTTAGACACAAAGCTTTTTTTAAGTATAAGAAGGCTTTAGTCGGAGCCATTTATTGATAACCTACTCCCATAGACATCTGCATAATTTGTATGCATACGCGTTCACCTTCTCTATTTTTCGCCAATAATGAGCCATCGGAGAAATTACCACACGAAAAGCAACAACATAGTCCTGTCCCCTGTCATGATGGTTCCAAGTCTATTGGTAAGAGTTCCATTTTAATTTTTCGAAGTTTTTCGTGCATTTAGTTTATTCAACACTGGTCAAAGGACACAAGCTCAAAATTTGAGCTTATTATACTATATATGAAATAGTATATTTGCCCTGCAACTTCACATGTTCCCTGCTACGTTATCCTAAATGAAACCGAAATCTGTGGTGAATTTCATCTAAACCCGTTCAGTCGTCGGTGCATTAAATAATGACAAAACATATACAAAGTCTCTCGGACTAAGAAAGGCCGGCTTTAGCTACCGCGCGCCAGCTGCCCCTGACGTTAGAATCGGGGGAGGAGGGACCTCTCGGCCTCTCTGAGCGTTTTAATAATATTTGAATTTGCTGTTATAAACACTCTGATATCGGGATGCTTCTCTCCCATCTGCGGGAGTGAGGGGGGTCGGTCCCTTTTAGAACCCCAAACCTAATCTCCTCGCGAGACGAGCACAATCATAGCAATTCGATGAAACTGTGTCGAACTTATCTTCACGTGCACAGCATAAGTTCGATTCGGAATAAAAAAAAGAAATATTTATTTCATCCTCGTATTGAACCCTAGAATCCCTGGCACATAACTCTTAAAATGGATGTTAATTGAAATGATTTATTACCATAAAGTATACGCGGAGGAGTATTAATGGTTTTTGAATAAGTAGCTAGTGAAGACATAACTCAATTGTTCAACCAGTTCTTTTATAATATTTATTTACGAAGACACTTTAAACTTTAAATAGCACAACTTTACCATATCAGATTGAGATAAGATGCTTGTTTAAAGATAAGAAAGGAAAAAGGTAACGACTAGGCAATTTCCAAATTGGAATTACATATTATATACAAAATCCTAATGTTAGTTAAGTCACACCTCCGAAACGGTATTATCTATTTTTATCAAACTTTATATAGGTATGAGTATCGGCTACTATCTACTTTTCATACCCCCTAAGTGATAAGAGTTGTTCACCATTAACATCTTTGCAAACGTAACAATGACAACAAATTCAATTGATGACAGAACAACGTATGGCGGGACAGCTTGTATCTACAAATACCTATGACTGTACCAAGATCTTTTAGAATAATTTATCAGATTACCTAAGACTTAGTGCCATGCTGTATTAGAGGGGAATACCGCGCGACCGGGGAGGTACCTCTCGCACATACGACACGGCCGTAAATTGGCAGCTATGCTGTTGCGATTTGTGCGTAGCTAGTGGCCCATTGGAGGAGGAAGTGAGGACAACGCGTTATTGTGCTCATTTTTATGGGCGGCAGTAGTTATCAAACGGACTTCTCGTTTGACCTCCTATAATATAAAAAAAGTCGATTCACAAGGTTCCGGGATGGTTATCATTGATCATTGGTCATCACCAATGATCAATGGTAAGTACCATAAGGACTTATGGTACTTGACAACGGAATTATATTCGCGGAGACGGTACCTTCACAGACAGGGCTGCCTTGCCTTGTCCGTCCTGAAGTTTATTGTGTGTTGTATACATTAAAAAAAATAATAGACGTGATTAGAACACACGTCCTTAGGTATACCACGCGGGTTAACCGCCACGTCACCAACTGAGCCAACCGGTCTTATACGTGTTACAAAAATTGATGACGATGACCGATGATCAATGATGAAAAGGTATCAATCATAGGGTGCTAGCGTTCATAAGTGTCGTTAAATCGATTTGTACTTTGCATCCGTGTCATGATTATAGTTTTAGAACTTACACCACCTTCAATAACTTGTTACGGCCAAATTAGGCACCGTTACGTTACGAACTCAGCGTGGCAATTAACAGCAGATTCTTAACACTGTGGAATTACTTTCATGTTTATAAAAACATGAGTAACCGTGAAGCTGGGAGTTGGGAAGGTCGGAATTTTATATGAAAAACCCCATACAACCGATGAATTATATCTTATATAAAACTAAGTTATATAAGAGGTTGCGCCTTGCTGCATTTCGGTGGAATTGTGCTGGCTGGAGCGAGGACGTACCTCTCACTTAAGAGGTCGCCTTAGCCGCCACTGTACGCCGGTTTCTTAGATTCCAGTAGCCAGAAGAGGGGGGGGGGAA
>JAFELO010001330.1:1604-16836 GCA_017140195.1 Eumaeus atala | reverse complement strand
CCTTCTAGCATCGTACTACGTCCGTCCACTTTGACCCCTCCTCTAGGGGGGCCGGTTTCTCAGCTCCATTTACCACTGTAGATGCGGCCGCCACCACAGACGAGGAGGGACCGAAAGCTGTCCAATCCTGGCCTAACTTTCCGGATTTTCTTTTCCCCTTCTCCTTCCCTTTTGAAGATTGGGGTAGCGCAGCGCAGACTTCTGCGGGTCAGGACATCAGCTCCCTTGGCAGTGGCTGCCGGCGCCGTCTAATTAACAAAAATCGCTACCCTTGTAGCCTTCGCCAACGGTTCGCCAACGCCAGCAAGAGGGGGACGGCAAGGAGGAGCAGGAGGGAGACTCATCTCGAGGCCAGAGATCCTTGCGTCGACTATATTGCCCACCATTTGGGCAACCTCTTTCATAAAGTCGGCCGAGTTTGGGACCCCAACAGTCACATAGGCCGACTTCTTCCTCCCATCTTCGTAATCACGCCTGTAGGCGCGGACCTCCTCCCTCAGATTTCCGAGCTCCCTTTGCAGATGCGAGTTCTCCGCCTGCAGACGCTTCACCTCTCCGCCCTCCATGCTCACCACAAGAGATTCAAGCATGTCTCTGATGGAACCAGCTGCCTTCTTGATTTTCGAGGCAAACCCCCCTTCAAGTTTGAAGACTTCCCCGTCAACTCTAGAATTCAGTTGAGGTTTGCCTCCGCCGCAACCACCACCTCGTCGGTTTCGCACCTCCCTACGTCATCAAGGACTACCGGAGCCCCCACCGGGCAGGATGCTACCTTCTTCTCTTTAATAAATGCCCTCTTCCTGAGTGCGTTCTCAAACTCCTCCTCCCTCTCGTCCGAAGTTCGCTCAGTCAACGCCGCTCTAGCTCCGGTCAGAATGTGCGCCTTCCCGCGCTTGGCCACGCAGCACGATCTCATAACTACAGACCCTTCATCCGAACCGGAGTCTTCCGATCCCTCCGTGAACAAGCGTTTGAGCCCCATCTCGGCTTCCGATAGAGACGCCAAAGAGGATAAATACTCAAGGACCTCAAACTCCACCTTTCCCCCCAATGGGCGAACCCCGCCCCTTCCCCTAGTCAAACCCGACCCTCCCCCCCTAAACCCATTCCCGCCAGACATGTCCAAGCCCCAAGATCCAGTAACAAACAAGAAATCCAACAAAAATTGAAGAAAAAAACCGTTCTTCCGAAATGTCTCTCACCAACCTCGAAAAAAACGACACAACTACAAACCACGTTGGACACAAACCAAAACAAGCGTATACAACGATAACAACAAACAAACATGCAAAACACCACGAGCAGGTCACCCCCACACCCCTGCCCCGGGACCGAACGGTCAAAATCAGGACAAGTTTATATTAACGACCTACTGTTCTTTCTGATACAAAATTGAACCACAAAAACAAGAATATCTCCGTGACCCGACGTCGCACCAGAAAAACAAAAACACCAAAAAATGCGCCCACCTAGACCATCGCCTGACGCAACTTATGGTAGTAACCGATGAAGCTGCACTGGACACCTTCCGTCGGCAGGTGGCTGGCCACAGCTGATCAAGACGCTTGCTTCATCTTTTAAACCAACGGAATGAAACGAGTTACTTTTGGAAATACACATACATACCTGACAATGGTCAGACTACTAATACCTGACTACCCAGCTAGTAGTGTGTTACCTGACCTAATGAAACAGAACAAAATAATTCCATTATTCAGACCAGGTGACGCTTTGGATCCCACAAAATTTAGACCGATTTCTATTTTGCCTACTTTCAGCAAATTTTTTTGAAAAATTTATTTAACACTTTTACACCAATAAATTATTATATACATAATTATTACATAACAAATAGTTTTTATTCAAACGCGGTCGTTCTACAACTGATGCGGGTGTAGAACTAATACAAAATATTTTTGAGACCTTGGGATCTGTGACGCCTTATGCGTTTTTTTTTGACCTATCTAAACATTCGACTGTGTGCAGAATGAAACATTGTTCAGGAAGATATATAACCACGATATTAGAGGTATTGCACTTGAGGTAATTTATTCATATTTAAATGTACCACCATTTCGAAGGGTAAATGCGAATGGAAAACGTTCTCCGGGAATATTTCATAAAATGGAGATCCTACAAAGATCTTTAAAAGACCATTCCTATTCTATGTATATATTAATGATGTAACTTATCTTGTTAATGATAAGCATGGGATAGTATTTTTGCAATGCTATCTGCAAACAATACTTCAATTATTTTCAAAACAAATAGCTAATAACCAAATAAAATGCTATTGATGATGTAAACAATTCTCTCTCTCTCAAATAATAGAATGGTTTAATGCAAATAAATTACTATTAAATGAATAAAAGACGAAATATATAAAAATCACTTTCAATCAATCAATAAATCAATTTCAGCAATTATCGGTCCATTTCTTGACATAGGCCTCTTTCAATGAACGCCAAGACGACCGATCTCGTGCTACTCACATCTATCCCGGACCGGATACTGTACGGAGTTCATCTTCCTACTTGGTGAACCGTAGACCAACACTTCTCTTCCCTAACGCGGCCTCTAATCCAGAACCTTACTGGCCCATCTACTATCTGTTTTTCTGAGTGTGACACTTGCCCATTGCCATTTCAGCGAACTTATTTATCGCGTGGTATTGGATACCTTAGTTAGAAATAGAGTAGAAACAGATAAAAACTTTTATTTAAGAATGTGAGGTTTTTTTTTTTCAAATACTAATGAAATTGACAATCAAAATAATAATAATAATTTATACGTACAACCAACCGATAACACATAATAAACACCTTTATCAAATAACAACACATACACAACAATAACGACAATAGTTAGTAGATTAAATTACCTACCTCTATAACCTACTTCTATAACCTACCACTGAAATATGCTGAGCCATTAAAACATTGCCACACGTCTGAATATATGCTGTTAAAAATTAACTCTACAAACAAGTATACGGTGCAGTGATGGGTACACCAGTATCCCCTGTATTCGCAGATATCTTTATGGAGGACTTTGAGGAGGCTGCTTCTCAAACTTCACATATAACACCAAGGTTCTAAAAGAGGTATGTTGATGGTACTTTCACAGTTTCACCTAAGGATAAAGTAACCATATTCCTTAACCATCTAAATATTATAAACTCCAAAACACAATCTACAATGGAGTTAGAGGCAAATAATTCTTTAGCTTTCTTAGATGTTTCGATCATCTGTAATCCCAACAACACTGAATGTGTTAAATGTCATACAGTATATAGATACACACACATACTGATCGGTATTTAAACGGCAATTCTCTTCACCGTCCAACACAGTTGTCTACCGTGGGTAAATATTTGTTTCAGAGGGCTCGAAGCATCTGTGACAAGCAACACCTGCAAGCAATTTCTGCGAGACAGCAAGCTTCGGGTTCCCCGTCTGCTCCACAGAAGCCGAGTAAACCCAACAACTGTCGAGCGCTTACCTACAATATTAACATATTTAAAAGGGATGAATGAAAAAATTGGTTATATTCTCAAGCGAGCTTCATAAAAAACTTATTTTAAGCCTCCAAAGAAGGTTATTTAGTTCTTACCATAAGTGAAATAACATATCTCTCAGCAGGTTACAGGAGTGTATAAGCTTAATTGTGACTATGGACTCTCTTGTATAAGGCAAACTAAAAGATCTATAAAATCTCGCGTTAAAGAATATATTGCTGATGTGAAACACCGAGGTGTTACAAAATCTGCGGTCTGTGAGCATGCTGGAGTTGGCCCCAGCCTTACATTAGAGTTGATAAAGTGCAAATCCTCACAAGTTAACACCGATTCCTTCGGAGGATGATCCGTGAGGCTATTGATATTAAGAAAAACATCTAAATTTTAATAGAGAAGATGGCTGGGTTCTTCCCTCTGCTTAGGACCCAGTGGTGAACATAAGCAAATTAAATTGTAACCATAACACCTCAAGAGATCAAGATAAATTAAATACTGATTGCGTTAATCGGAACAAAATTATAATTCTTCGGGTACGTTTAAAAGCTTGGTACATCAGGACATCTGTCATGAGATGACACATCCACCCGTGACCGTAGTTGCTATGAAGCTTCTGAAATGTGAGGTTACATAAACAATTAAATAAACAGCGATAAAATCCGTAAAAGTAGTTTTATTTTAATGAGGAAGAAAATGATTATAATAAAAGTAATTTTACTATAATCCTTCTCTTCCGCGGGACCGGCCGCAGGGGGCCCTCAACGGGGGCTACTCTACAGATTGGAGAGGAGAGGGTCAGGTTGAGCCCCCACATCAAATATCTGGTGCTCATCCTTGACGGAGGGTGGACATTCGGTCCACATTTCGCTGTGGTGGGACCGAAGTTAGTGAAGGCGGCGAGTGCGCTGGGCAAACTCCTCCCGCACCTCGGAGGACCCAGCGCCACCTGCAGGCAGCTGTACTTCGGTGTCGGTCGGAGTATGGCGAGGTACGGTGCTCCGGTTTGGGCGGATCGTCTCACTGCGAGAAGTAAGGCCTATCTCGCTCTGCGCAGAGGGTCGTCGCAGTGAGGTTGATTCGGGGGCACTGTACGTTTTCGTAGGCTCAGCATATTCCAGTGGTAGATTATTATAATCCAGTTTTCTTCTTACTATTAATATACATTCCTATATTGGTAAGCATGTAAATAGGGACTGTACGTCAAAACTGATCATAATGTCTTTGTCATGGAGATGTAGTTGTTGTATCTCTTTGCTAAATTGGTATGTATCCCTTGTAAATGCTTTAGTGAGTCCATGAAGTATTGACAAGTCTTTCACCACATGTTGAGCAACTTTAAATTTGGTGAATCAATTCGGCTCAATAGTGGTTGTACGTAGTGGAGTATCAGTCTGATTTTGCAGTAAACGGCTGTTTGCAACGCTTTGTATTGTTCGAAAGGAATATTTAATTTTGGCACGGGGTTTCGCCTTAATACAGACGATATATCTTAGCTTATGGCCCAGAAACTTCCTTCTTAAAATTATTTTTTACAAGCAATCATCTACATTGAAAATAACTTTCTTTCACGTCATTTTTCGAGGCGTCACAGCAAAATTTAAACCCAACTGTATAAAAAAATATTACATATATATTTTTAATCATGTCACCGATTGAGGATTTGTACAGACAACGGGTTATCTTGTCATCGATTTCGTTTGAGGAGCTGCTTGCAATATACGAAACTTCCACGTCTACAATAGACTATCTCTCTGGAGTCGTCTCTAATCGACTTTCTTACTAGAGTCGACATACTCGTCTCTAATCGACTTTCTCACTGGAGTCGACATACACGGCTATGCGGATGACGCCGCACATTTTCTCATGCTCACCGAACAAGAAATTTACGTGAACGCCGCCGCCCTATCATGACTCGGCTGCGGCGGTTCCCGAGAATAGCAAATAGAGGACCTCCAACGGTTTCGCAAGTACCCCGGACGACGGTGCTCACGTTAAGTACCTCATTCCACCGGACGTGTAACACAACAACAACACCTAGACAATTGTCCCTAGTTCGGACGGGAATACGTAAACATTTAAAGTACACGCTGTCATATTATAGGACTCATGCAAAAATGAAGCAAAATATTTTGGCGAATATTTTCGAATCGACTGCGCTCCAGGAAGGAGCAACAGCAGCGGCCGCCGAGTCGGCAAAAAGAGAAAGTCGTTCGAGTGGAAGATTGGAAGAAATCAATCAAGACTCTATATATCTGCTCATATATCACCGTCTCTACCACCTCCATACGCAAGGATGGTCAGTGGAAAAAGAGCAGCAGCAGCCGTAGCAAGAGGAGAAGAATTTGAAGAAATAAATTAACACAGTGATTACTATAATACGTCACCGCTGGAAAGCCAAGGAGAAATTCGCTAACCTGAATACAATACGTCCCTACCGCGATTGCAGTTGGCTACTAGTTTACTGACCATTGATTTTGCCACATTGCCCTTATTAACCAGTCCTATAAACTCTGCGAGCTTATCGCAGATTTCACAATTAAATCGTAATTTTCTATAATTTTTTTTAAAATACTTAGTAGATCTTGGGAGCTAGAAGAGTTACCACCAAGGCGAATTCTAAGCAAAGATGAGAAAGCATGTGAGCAAAATTTTAAAGCTCACACTGCTCGCGATACTTTTGGTAGATTTTGTGTATTTACCTCTCAAGGACTCACCCCAATGCTTGAGTAATTCATAAGAAGTGTGCAGAAAATATTTGTGGCCTATAGGCTCTTGGAGATTTCAGAAATAACTTTAGATATAAGCTGGCATCATGTACCTACGGACAAGAATCCCGCAGATTTTGTTTCGCGAGGTACCCAGGCTTATTCGTTGCAACATTCACAAATGCAGTGATCCGGACTGGAGTTCGAAGTGGCCCGTATTTAATTTGCTGATATAATTAAGATTATTTGCTATAAACCAAACGGGATTAAGATTTACCAGAGCTTAAGTGCCTTATTACTAAAATACAGGAATAACGGATGGTGATATTAGGTTAATCATTTTACGGGATATGTTACCACAGCCTGTAGCATCACACGTGATTGAGGTCAGAATTTTAGCAATATCGCTTTCAAGAACGAGCTCAAAATTAAAGAAAGGAACTTTTGAATCGAATTGCATCGCTTGAATGTTGCGTTGTCGGTAAGCTAACTCGTAATTCGGATCTGGGTGGCAGTTGAATTTTATAATGCGCCTCGTTATATATAATAGGAATCTCAGTGTTTTCAATTTTTAGAATTTTATTTTTTAAATCGATTATAGCGTCTAATTGCTTTAACAAATCATTGCCAATTAAACCTTCATATTTCGAATCGACATTATATACGTAAAATTTATGATAGCTATTGGAATTAAATATTGGTAATAATGGTATTTGCATGACTTCACTATGTCGGCTAGATGCGTGGGCACTAATCACTTCAAAGGGTTCATAGTATATATATATTGCTCAAAATAATTATGTGCTTTATCAGGTCGTATAAATGACCGTGTACTGCCGGTGTCGATCATAAATTTTGAATCTATTTCTGGTATATAAATATGTGGTAATTTTAAATTAGGATCACAATTAATTTCTATTATTTCTTTAGGCCCCTTGAGGCTATTATGTGAAAATGTTCGACATTACTTTCATTGTCAGTCTGTTGGGATGGCTCATGGTCTATTTCAGGGGACTCATCGATATCCGTTGGCTGTGCAACATAATCCTCGTTATAGTTATGACTATCAGCATACGGATAACAATCATTATAATAATTATGGGGTTTATTATAATCAGAATATGGAGAGGGACCGTCGTTTACATTTAATTCATGTAATCGGTTGATTTTAGGACGCGGAGCTGTTCGCATTGAAACATCGGTATTTTGTGGCTGTGTAGGCCTGTAACCAAAATTATGTTGTGGTTTATAACCAAATTCTTGAGGTGGTTTGTAGCCAAACTGGTTTAATGGTTGATTATTAAACTGTTGGGGTGGTCTATATCCAAATTGTGGGGGTGATTTATAACCAAGCTGGTTTGGTGCCTGATTGCCAAATTGTTGTGGTATCATTCTTGGCTGGTTATTATTAACACTAGGCCTATAACCAAATTGTGGGTTGGTATTAAAATTAGGTTTATATCCAAAGGGCATTTGTTTATTTTGCATAGCTAATGGCTGATGATATTGTTGGGCTTGATTAATTTGTGGCATACCAAATTTAAAACTTTTATTTTGTTGTATAGGTAAATTAAAATTATTTTTAAAATTTGAAAAGATTAGAGAATTTTTATGTGTGTTATTTGATGTATATAATTTATTTTTCGCGGTATACTGATCCTGAAAATTAACTTCCTTTAAAACTATACTTAGCGCCTGTTCTAAAGTGTCGGGCGTTTCTGAGCGCACTATTCGAACCATGTACTCGGGTAAATTATATAAAAAACATTTAGGGCCATATTGTTATAAATTATAATTTTACTTTGTTTTATTTGTTCATTACTGATCCTGTTCACTTTTGATATTAAAGTCGAACGGACGGATTGGATCCTGTTACAAAATTCTAAATAACTTTCGTGATTTTTAATCTTTAAATTTTCTAATTCAATTGCAATACACTCCTCGTTACGCGGATCCCCAAAATGCTGAATTAGCAGATTCTTGAAGTCCGACCATGAAACAATATCCTCACGCTCGCTTATCAGTGCAGCTGCATTGTCTACTAACCTACTCATAACACAATGCATAACATATACATTTTGCGCACCACTTCCCTTAAATTTATCAATTAAATCAAATAACGGGATAAGTTTTATAAATTCACTGGGAATAAGGGTAACTTGTTCCATTTTTTTTTAAATATAATAAAATGCGAATAAATTAAATTCTTAAAATATGATATACAACTTTTTAAAGTGTATATAAAAATATAATTACTATATTAATATTAATTAAACCTTTTATATTTTAACAGTAACAGTTTTATTTATATTTTTATATTATATGTAAGATCTAAGAGACTTAATTATATAAATTCTGTATGTCTATGTCATTAATATTATTTACTAATTATTGTTATAAAATATTCCCTTTTAATATTTCTTTAAATCACTTATAAACTTTGTACTTATATACTTTTTAACACTTAAACTTAAACCAGATAACGTTATAACGGAAGAGGATCTATTCCTGAAATAACGAGCAGGTAAGGAAGGTAAAAAGTTGTACTCACCAACCGGCTGCTGCATTCATTTTCTTCTCCACGGCTTGTCTTATTTATTTGGTAGGTCCTTTTGGATTACTGCCTATGTTTGCGTCTCGATGGCGAAATTATCAGAATTTTATGACGAAAACGCGAAGAAACGGCACAATTTTCGGGAAAAATCCTACCGTCTGCGCCAGTCAAGTTTCCGGGAGCGAGAAATAACTTTTGAAAATTTAAAACTTTATTTAAAATTAAACTTAATTAAACAATTCAAAAGATTTGGATTTTAAATTGTTACTTAAACTAAAACTTATTTTAATGAGACAACCGAACAGAGTTGGATGCTCTAATTGAATGCTTCAATATGTAGCATGTAAATCCGTTCATAATGTGAAAACATTCCTGTTTCTCACGCTACATGATATTCTTGCGAATGAAATAGGTACTGTCTAAGCATTAATTCTTATAGTAGGGATGGGTGAGGCTAACATAACTACCTCTTGTCTGACCAAAACAAATACATAAATTACACCAAAATTTTGCGGTTTACGCCCGGCTATGATTACGCGGCCACCAAAATGCCTGATTTTTTATATGTCTGTTTAGTATGAACGTACGCCATAGACTCCAATGTTCAATTTTTGAAAATCAAGCGTACCTGCTGAGATAAGCCGTTATGACGTGCAATAAAACCAAATTATCTGGTAATGGACGATACAAGGACGGGTTCGCAATCGATCCACATTCTTACATCGGTAAATATGGCTACTAGACGATGCGCTGTCGCATCAATCCACCGTAATAGAACGCGTTCCGCGTTAGTTTTGATCAACATCCCGATAACGACGGTTGTAAACCGCGTTCGACGAAGCTATTTCTTTTTTGTGAAGAAAGGGAATACATTTACGCATGATACTTAAACGTTTACTTAAAAAAGTTCCCGAAACGGCGATCACGACTCAGTTTGGATTTTCGAGTTTCCCTACTTGATATTTGGCCTGAAAAACGCAGCCCAAAAGCAGCAGCAGTTCCAGCGATTTATCGACAAAGTCATATAAGGCCTTGAGTTTTGCTAGTGCTATATTTATGACTGGTCTTTTCTCATCACACGAGGAGCACAATTGCCACCACGCTCACACTCTTTGACCGGATCAAGGAGTACGGAATCCTCTTCAACACTGCAAAGTACAACTTAGGTCAGCCTGAGGTCACTTTTCTCCGTTACACTGTTTTAGCTGACGGCATACGACCATTGGAGACAAAACTACAAGCTGTACGAGATTTCAGTGTGCCTAAGACTGTGAAAGAGCTAAGCCGTTTCTTAGGCTGTACCAATTCTATTCCATAAGATTCTGTAAGTTCCGTAAAAGGAGTTCACATGGGGGTAAGGCCTGTTAAATATATAAAATACATTTATTTAATTCATTTTCTCTCCACCTTCACAATAATGAACAAATTCAAATTAATATCAGAAACAAACAAAAGAATCCATATTTGTTTTAATTCGGGATAGTACAATGTGAGGGTATGAAGTCTTATCTGAGTAGTTGACCAAGACTCTAGACTGCAACTTGAATGGTCCTTTCCATGTTTGAAAAATCAACCAACTATTCGCTTGCCGATTGTCCTTCATTCCTTATATCTAATAGTGCAAAATTATGCGGACATCATATCATATTGCATCCAAATTTGAAAAGGGAAAAGAAAAAAGCTCCGATAAGGAACACACAACTAATAAAATTTCCATTACCTTGGCTCCATGAGCCAACTGAATTCAGGCAAAATATATACTGTTAAAATTAAATAAAATTTAACATCCAAATTTCACGTGTGGCATATACCATTCAACCGACCGTATCATTAATGTTTTACATTAATGATACGGTCTATAAAATTAATAGCCAAACAGATCGTGTAAATAACGTTTTTCTTTAATTTAAGACGTTATAACATTAACTTTTCTGAAATATAAGATATGAAAAATGGCGTTGGCAAGAAATGAAGAATTCAACCTTATTATGGAATATAATCTTCATTTGATATATTGTATATCACGAATAGGTTCACGGCGGAAAAGATAAAACCATTAAATCATGTTTTGCTGAAGGCAGATAGCGTCAGCGTCAAACCAATCCGTCGTCCAAGCCGCGCTGACGAGAAAAAAGAATGACGTTTCTTTGATACCGATCACACCTCCCGTCTAGCAGTCAAAGATGACAGATATACTTTTTTATGAAATGTTCAAGTAACAAAATATTTAATTGCAACAAGGCATGTTATTTATATAATTTCTACCGACGTTCCATTCCGAATGCTACACAAACTCAAGCGCTGTTGAATGCCCTTCTCGTATGACCCAAATTTAAGGTTATCACCCGGTAGAGATGACTACCCAATGGAACTACTTAAAGAATTTGACGACTGCAAAATTTCCTTATGTCAGGCTACTCCACTGACATACTCCGATCCGTCTGAACAATTAGCTTTTGTTACAGACGCTTCAGACACTACTGTCGGTAGCGTACTTCAGCAACGCAGCAAAGGTGACGACTGGAAAACCTTAGCTATCTTCACTCGAAAAGTTACCAGTATTCAAAAGAAATACAGCCCCTACGAATGAGAGCTTCTAGCTTTACGCGAAGCTATAGAATATCGCCACATGGTAGTAGCTAGGACATTCACTATGCTGACAGACCATAAATCGCTCACTTTCGCCTTTTCCATGAGTAAAGACAAATGTACACCCAGACAGTTTCGGTACTTACGATATATGTCACGGTTCTCTACAGACCTGAGGTACATACCTGGAAAGGACAACATCGTCGCGGATGCTCCATCTAGGATTGAGGAAATTTCAGCCTCTATTGACTACAAGGGTACAAGGTTTTTGCACGCTTTCAGGAGACAGATCCAGAACTGCGAGTTCCACTACTTTATTTCTTTGTACCCAAAAGAAAATTAAGTATTACGAATGTGACTTACCTATCTGCTGTGACATGGCAGTAAAACAACCTCATCCATATATCACTCCACAGCTTCGCAGACAAGTTTACAACACATTACGCGACCTCAGTCATCCCAGAGTTATAGCTACAGAATGACTGGTTTCACAGAGATTCCTATGGCCAGGGATACGCAGAAAATGGCCATACAAGTCCTCCCTTTCCACAAATCCTTCTTCGAAGTTCACTCTCATACACCTCGATATTGAGGGGCCATGACCTCTTTCGTCTGATTTCAGGTACTGTCATCAATACATTCACGCGATGGCCTGAAACGGTCACTCTTATATCACTGCAGAATCGTACGCAGCTGCCCTCATGTCTGGCTGGAACGCCGGTTGTCCTACCAGCGTGACCATTGAACGCGGATCCCAGCCAATTCGGTTACCTGGCCAATTTTTCCACCCGAAAAATGAACCATCGACCGTTGAAATCACGCTCTACGCAACACGCCTGCGCGCTCATATGGACCCATTGACACCTAAGCCAACTTCATGGCTTAATTCGTATCCGTTCTACTTTCCGAAAGAGCTCCATATCCACACATATTTTCTTTACGGCACGATCATGTTTTCTTATTATTCTTATATACAAAACACCTTCACTGGCCCTGGGTGGGGTCGAGTGTTGTGTGGGGCTCGCGGCACATTATATAGTGCCGAATACCCACAAAAACCACCGCGAGTGCCACCAGTGCCGTCTCTGATGAGGTGCCCCGGAACAACAAATCATCAGGGCAATTCGACGGCAAGTCAGCCCCCGAAGAGACCGACGCCACCTCCTCAGATGGGGTTGTCCCGCACCACAGGACAACCCCACCGAATTTGGGACAGTGCAATGGGGTGAGGTTCCCATCCTCGCCCCTTGCCCCGTGCGCAAATGCGCCGCCACTTCTTGCTCTTTTGTCCCCTCTTCTTATAAGAGGGGTACAAAGAGCGGCACCTCCTCCTGTTCTTAACTCCCCTCTTCTTATAGGAGGGGTACTAAGAGCCGCCACCTTCCCGGTTCAATTGGCTTCGCCCAAGGTGTCTCGGATAAAACCAGGCTACTGAGCCCCACCGCCACGACAAGGCTTGAACCATGGTGGGGATCCGTAATATCCCTAAACCAACTTCAAGATAACAATTTTTTAGAGTTACACTTCTTTTGTTGCATTAAGAAAAAAAATTGAAAGTAAACTTTATGACCGACAGGTTGCATTAATTGATGCCCAGCGCATCAAATATATACCAGCGGGTGTCGTTAGAAACGGTGTCCGTATCGACACCACGTCATCCGGTGAACACCGCCGCTTGACCACCTTTCTGCACGGTAGGAATATCGCGTATCATACCTACGTCCTGGAAGATGAACGCCTCCTGAGGTTGGTCATCCCAAATGAGGGGATTCCGAAAGAGGTCTCCAAAGACAGAGTGACGGCGGAACCTAGTCAGTCAAAACATCCCGGTACTGGAGGTACACCGGATGTACCGTCACGTCAAAAAATGGTGACGAGAAGGCGAATGTACCATGCAATATGGTGCTTGTCATTCTTCCCTTGGCTCCAGAGAGCAAGGCGATACATAACCTCAAGGCAATATACGTACTCACAACATGCCGCTTAGAGCCAGCGAGCCAGAGAACGGCACCGGAGCAATGCTACCGGTGCCAGCTGTATGGGCATTCGGCACGTAATTGTTATGAACGCCCAAGGTGTGTCAAGTGCCTGGGCGACCACGGCATGGCAGACTGTCTCAGGGACAGTACCGCCAAAGAGCCCCCAGCATGCGTGCTGTGTGGACAAGTTGGCCACACGGCCAAATACAGGGGGTGCCCGCAGGCCCACAAATTCTTTCAACGGAGAGGACCTAAGTCCCTGGGTAACCCCAAGCCGCAGCCCAGGTGACAAAGACCCCTCAGGCGAAAAAGCACCCGGTACAGGAGCAGGATTATTTCATCCCTGCTCTACCACCAACGCGTGGTTCTGCCTGCAAAAGGCCGCGTGCACACCACCAACGCCGAGGCCAATCCAAATCAGGGTGGCAGGGGAGAGGACATTCCGGTCGACTGGGAATTCCTTGCGAATTTCCTGCTAGAATTTGACCTACGAGAGGTCAAAGTGTTCGCGAATAACGTTAGATATGGCTCCATGTCTGAGAAGGTTCGTGCTTTGGAGGACTATCACATGCTGGTCGAGACGATCAAGCGCCACTCCGACTAGGCCTACACATGGCTACCAAGGGAAGGATAAAACCCAAGTCATTAAGACGTTTAACGCAAACGGCCTTAGATATAACAATCATGAGTTGCGGGATATCCTCCCGAAACATAAATTAGACATCCCTCTAGTGCAGGGAACGTTCCTAAATCCTACAATATTGTTCGAAACGACAGGATCATAAACTACAATATTGTTCGAAACGACAGGACTCGATCCCGTCGTGGGGGTACAGTCATCTATTACAAGAGGTCCCTTCATTTTATCCCACTCGACCGGCCCCCTCTAGAAAATCTAGAAGTATCTCTATGTGAGCTATGCGTGACGGACCAGCCCATCAGCATAGCCTCTGCATATCAGTCATATTCAAAACCACTGTTAGTTAGCGACCTTGAAACTATCAATAATTTTAGCTGGGAACCTCAACGCCCACCACGTGACCTGGGGCAAAAGATATAACAACAGTCACGGGTCTGTCCTTAGAAAATATGTCGATGATCGTAATATCACCATCAACGCTCCGTATATTCCAACCAATAATGAGTATATACGTTCACCGTGTAACATCGATATAATACTGGTTAAAAACATTTCACTCGTCACCAAGACGGCTGAAACGTTACACAAGCTTAACTCGGACAATAGACCCATTTCAATAGAAATAGGAGATAATAAATTTAATAGAAATATTAATATAAAGAAAAAGATCATCGACTATAATTACTAAAAGCTAATTTAGCAAACGTCACATCGAGTGAAATCGATAGTATCCCAGACATTATAGAATGTACTCAAGCTGCAATCGCGGCCTCATCCATAGTCACCGCCCTACTGGTTAGCAAAATAGGAGAATCTTCAAGAGAGATCTCCACCATCCCAGAGGAATATTTAGCTCTCTCTGACGACGTCAGGGACCTAATCCGTAGAAAAAATGTAGCGAAACGTCTGCATCGATCGATCGCAACGGAGGAGAATTGTGTACGCAAGCCATCGGAAAACTCGAAAGAGAAGTCATAAAGGCCTTGCCCAAATTCATAGACGGGAGGAGAGATCACTTCGTCAGCGAATAATCTCGGACTCATACGGCCTACTGGCCAATAGCGAGGGCTATGAAATCCGAACCGGTGGCTCAAATACCACCACAATACCGTGAAAATCAATTATCGATGATTTAGAGGATGACGAAAAAGCGGATTGTCTAGCTGTCTCCCCATAGACGGCTCCCATATTAAAGAGGTAGAAAGTATAGTAACGGCCCGACTGGCTGTGCTACCGGATGATGATAATGGT
>JAFELO010001324.1:117882-133077 GCA_017140195.1 Eumaeus atala | reverse complement strand
ACGCACGCACGCACACGCGCACACAATGGCCCAATAATATCCGCCGAATTGTAATGCAGATGCGTCCTTCTACTTTCTCCCCGTACGCGCCGGCTGCAGCGCAGGATGGCGCTACCGCTTACAAAACACGCATAAGATTATCCAAAAATATGATTAATTCATTAATAAGCCTTTTAAAAAAAAAGGCCTGCGCTCGCTGAAATTTCAAGACAAAATTAAATGGACACTCCGCGATGAGCTACGGGGTCGAAACGTGGCCTCTGAAAGTGGGGTTAATTACGCCTCGCGAGCTCTTCCCGCCACTCATGCGTCGTGGGGCCATATCACGAGCTAATAGATACCTACACATTATTATGCGTATTAACAAATTGTCCCCCTCATGTGCTTGTAAAGATATTTAATGTAATTAATTACAAAACTCTAGTTTGTGTATGTACATTTTTGTGAAAGAGGCTGTGTCGTTCTTGCGTGACCCTTTTCTTTTCTTTTGTAACCTTTTCGTTCTGTTTCGATTAAAAAATATTAATCTGAATCAAAACTGATCTTATGACGTGCACACTTTTCTTTAAATATTATTTATCGCGTAACAACGCCGGGTTACAACCTACAGCTAGTCACTTTATATTTAAATACGAAGACTATTTATTATCCTACCAGTAAATAATTAAATTTGAACCCACCAAAACTATCCAATGATTTATCGCCACAGGGAATAGCGGCCTTAATTATTTGAGGCCATTGTGGCTCTGTTAGAACTATTTTAAGCGTATCAAATAAATGTTCATATATTTATATATGTATTTATTAAAGGTCGCCAACAGCACACGCTCTAATACATCTGTACACTTTACAGGTACCACAACTTTCGTACTCTGTCCACTTCTTTAATAAAAGACTTTATATACTGCTACTATTTGCTTGGCTGTTTCTCAGTTTATTGACAAGATAGTCAAAACAATTGTCGGATGCAGTTCTAATAACATGTTACACGTTCAAATAACTTTTGCGGATAATTTTTAGGTTCATTTTTTAAAGCATCCGTACATACAACAAGCTTTGCGTGTTCGTTCACGTAGATGGCTTGTTTTTAAATTCACGACATCCAAAGCGACTATCTATCAAATAAGGTGGCAAAATAATGAAAAGAGAAAAGTCGTGTATGGACAAGGTTGCGCGTGGCAGGAAAACTGTGTCCTGTGCAACCGGCGCGACCGGGGAAGTACCGCTAGCTCACTTGATACCGGCGCAAGGTGACAGCGTCGCCGCCGCGTTTCGTGCTGTTTGTGAGTAGCCGTTGGCCCAATTGGGGAATGATAAGCCGGCAAAAGGCTCTGATAGCTCGTTTCCCCTCTCATACCTTATAAAAAAAAACATTTTAGTAAATCTATCTACATCTCGAGTCATACTTACTGGGCTTGTGTAAACTAAGTCAAACAGTGACAACACGAAGAAGTAACGGTTCAGAGTGCATAAGACCATAGGACTGCCACACGTTTCATTTTACTTACTTGCTGATGGTGTGCTTTTTTTTCAACTTTATAACATACGGTCGCAATTGTTAAATCTAGACATAGACGCAGTACCTCTATAATGATGACGTATTATAGCGGCATAGGGCAGACTTGTTCCGGCAACAATGGTTGAGAATTGCATTTAGTGGAACTCCGACCGCGAACAGAGAAAGCATTAGCTTTGGTATCAGCTATGTGTCCGTGACATAAGGTGTTCGCGAACAATCTCTATGGTATTGACAGATACAATCACAGTCGTATCAAAGTATTAATTGCGAATAACATTGAAGTTATCAATCAGCGATCAACGGCACTTGCTCAGCCGTAATTATGCCAATTATATTTCAATGAAGATTACTATCGGGGTGTATGTCGTCTCACGCGATCATCGTGGCAAATGCTCCCAGCTCCGTTGATTATTAATAGATATCGCTGAATCATCGCATCACCTGATCCCGAGATAACATACCTATAAAATTCACATCTATACGCCATTATAAGGGAAAACCTCTCGCTAATATGGTACCGCCGCAGAGTCACTGGTACTTGTAGTTGGTCAGTTTCCATATCAACACAAAAATCATGCGGATGTCTATGAGTATCATCAGAATCCACGGACACGGAGCACTCGCGTATTGGTCAACTTCATATTGTATTCGCATAAAACGTAACAAGGCAGCCATGCGATAGCCGTGGGCGCCGCGTCGCTCGCACTTCGCTGGCGGCCCGGCCAATTAGCCTTCAAATAATGAACATGTTTTATATTTCCACCCGGCCCGTACCCTGTACCCCCGAGGTCATAGAGCCCTATCGTTGTTCGACTCATTTTCAAGTACGCAATATACAAAGGGACACGGAGATTCGGCAAGCGGTCGACAGTACCCCAATAATCCCGAAACTTCCCAAGACAATTCGCTTTGGCATTATAATTAATAACTGATGATACAACAATGTAATTATTATATATAGTA
Source organism: Eumaeus atala (assembly GCA_017140195.1). Taxonomy (NCBI): domain Eukaryota; kingdom Metazoa; phylum Arthropoda; class Insecta; order Lepidoptera; family Lycaenidae; genus Eumaeus; species Eumaeus atala. Next base: position 130,595 of record JAFELO010001324.1, on the reverse strand, counting down.
TTACAAACACGTTAATTGTACAAAGTCAACGCTCGTAAGTTAATTGTACAATATATAACCTTGTTACAAAATGTTCGAACGCGCCACCAATTACGTTCTTCAAACCCAACATTAAGGATTTCCTCTCGGTTGAGTCTACAAATAACGTAATCCCTGAGATTTAACTAAGCCCGAATAAATAATCAATTTGGCGTGGCCGCTGATCAATTGCAGCAATACCACCCAGATGATATATATGGCGTGCGCGGACATAAATATTCCGAGACAAATGCTCCGAGCGTCTCTCGAGAGATGCGGTGACACTAAATTTAAAAGCATCAATTGTACAGAAATAACTGAAACACGGTTAAGATCTTTCGAAAACAAATCGCATATCGGACGGCCGACGACAAACCTGATTGACTGCGCAAGTGAACGCGTCTAATATAAACAAATTAATAGGGAGCCCGTCTATCCGCGGTGGCGGGCATTACTCAACTCCCCAGGGGAAGGGAGGTGTCATTGCCGTACGAAAAAATATTTGACGATCCAGTTGTAAATCAGAGCTACATCGCCTTTCGCTTTCATAAAACACACGCTTCCTGTCCTCAGACGTTATGATTGTGATATTAAAGGAAACATAACTCTAGTGAGAATCTTTTACGCCGCCATAGTTTTATTATCTCTTCAATTCTCTCTTTTAACATATGTTAATCGAGGACTTATCAAAATGGGGGCAATTTTAAGAATGATCGAGTCTATAAATAAAGTAGAACTTTACATTAATTATGGGTTTAATTATGTTAGAATCCTTTTGATTTACAAGCCATCCCATCTCCCGCGAACGAACTGTACATACGGGCTTAAGTTTCGCTGCGGTTCGGCGGTTGGTAATTATTTTTGTCCCAGCATTCAGTTTTAGATGAAAGCGGATTCAGACTTGTCGACGCCTGCACCATTTGCGCGGATTAGCCGTTTGAGTGTCCCAAAACATGTGTTCAGGTGAAGTTATTTCAGTGAGACGAGCGTGACTCTCAAATTTGTTGGTGTACGGACTATTGTAATACAGAATAAATATTCTCTACGAATGATAGTAGTCTGTATAGTATTTACTTCAGAATATGAACGATATTATAAGTGCTCTTCTTGTAAAATTTCGTATCGTTAAAAGTGTGAAAACATGCTGAAAGTTTTTCTACTCAAAGTCGCTATTGTCTATAGGTCGTATTATCTATAGAACAGATATTTAATATGATGTTTGCCTGAGAGTTGTATTGTGCAGAGTCGAAAAATCAGGACAGTTATAATGTTCATCAAAAATTGAAAAATAAAATTTGAGGCGGTTTTAACAATTGTTAAATTTGTAATTTATAATGCAGCGTCTGTTCCGAAAACTGTAGCATTATCTTAGAACACATGTTTAATAACAGCGAATCCTATCTAAAGGCCAAAATAATTAAAAAGTGTTGGATGAGTTCCTTCTTAGATAAAATAATCTCCTTCGATATTCAATGCGATATACTAAGTGATAAGAAAACACTAACTAATGTTTTCTGAATCTGAGCGTTTAAAGAATAACGACGTCCATCGTAATAATTGCGCTAAATTCTAGTGATCCGAACAATGGTCGAGGCAAGGTAATTGTACCATCAGTTGCAACAGTCAGGACTTCCCGTTATTAGTGGCAAATGTTTTGCTATGGGTTTAAAATTATATGCACGCTTAAGTCATGTTTAAGTTTCCATTACTCAAAAGAAATAACGAAATCCGTTTTCCGCATGTCTGTTAAGAAAACCTGAAGGTTTCCTGGAGACATAAAAGCTCGAAATTTGGCAATAAGTGTCGTAATACTATAAAAGGCACTATAAAAATATTTTTTGGTTGATTTCGTAATAACTTCTTGTTTTTTACATTTTCTGACCAAAACAGACCCCCAAGACACACACGTTTGAATAGTTAATACAAATCTTCATTACAAAGCTTCAAAAAAATGTAAATTACGTATTTCATTGGGATGCAAAACAACGTCAAATAAAACCATTTCAAAATGCATTTCGATATCAATCCCGTGTACACAAGCGTGGTATATTTCCGAGTCGGTTACTATGCGGAATATACCGAATATCGCCGCATTATATGGAACATTCCGAATAGCAGACGCGATCTGTTCGGGAAGCGCCCAAGGCCCCGCACATGTCCGCCTCGGGGCTTCGAACGACAAACCTCTACCGAGTGCAACCTATTTATTGATAACATTCATCAAAATATTAAAAAAATGTCCACTAATTGTATTATTAATGCGTGGGTCATCACAAGCCATTGTTTTTTTAATTAGTGCCGGGTAGTGACAAGACAGTCAATCACTATTTGCGATGGTGGTATTTCTACTACTTCTAGCTAAACAATGAAAACAAATGCTTGGTCTATTTTCAAGTCTTCAAGGTTACTTGAAGTTACACTTCCTTGGTTTTTTGTACACTGCTGTTCATTGTTCATCCTAAACAAGTAGAGGTGTCAAACTCGCCCAGAATTCTGTCAGCAGCTACTTAGTCTATACCAACAATATAATTTGTTGTTTTGTTTGAGCGCGCTAATCTCAGAAACTACAGAAGCGAATTGAAAAAAATATAAATGTGTTGAATAGACCATTCTTCGAGAACATCTATAGGCTATATGCCATGACGCTACGACTAACAGGACCGGAGTTACGCGGGTGTTATCGCGGGGTGATGCTAGTGTTAAATAAATAGTTGTAACGATTTTACATAAAACGTGAAATTGAATAGTGGCTTAACGCAAAGATCTCAGCAGGAAATACACAAAAGTTGTAAAACATTCTGCGCATTCCTACATTTTTTAATATTATTACGAGTTACTACTGAGTAACTCATATCATTTAATTACTGAATTAAATTTATTTAAGGCAATAATGGTATTCCTTGGAGCGTATCAAAAGAAATACATTGTAGTGATGTAAATACCTCCATGAATACCTGCACACACAGTTCAAACATTCATAATAATGTAGTTGCATATGCAATATTGACTTGTAAAAGGCGAAAGGTTTATACATTTTGGAGAGAAACTAGAGCATGTATCCGCCCGATACTATCATATTCCTGCGTAGTATTCACTCACGCTCACATAGAGATTTTGCAAAAAAGTACGAAATGGCATTCTGCGAATGGCCACCGGCTGTCCGTGGTACGTACGCAATCTCGACCTACACAAGGCCTTTGAATTCACCTCTATCAGAGGTCACTTCAATTATTTCTCAGTTGAGTATTTCGATCGCGCGCATTTCGGTACACGAAACATCTTATCAGAAAAGTTGTGGACTATGATGTGTGACTATCATCAGTCGCCGTCCCAGACACGTTCTGCCGGTCGCATACGATCACATCATGACTACTGTCAAACACTTTCGGCAAACGCGCTCTCAGACACGACGTACACCCGGTGTAGGGACACGGAGACGTCCCCGGGGACAGATGCAAAACATACGCTAAAACCCAGACACACGTGGAGTCAGACAACAGTACACACGTTCGACTACGAAGAGTCCGAACGACGGGTTTAGAGAAGGGACTACACCCAGTACCTGTCCAGTGTGTTTACCTGTCCCAAAATAATACCACCGTGCCGGTTAGGCATTACGAGATTACCGCAAGCGAGTTCCTTCACCGTCCTGATGGCGAAGGTGGGTACAGACCGCCCAACGCGCCTCAGTGCTGAGGCCATATTAGCTACCGCGCACGTTTATAATAGAATCGCTGTGATTGCATTAAACAAAGTAGGTATGGAGCCAAAAGAAATTTCTAAGATTCTCCATATACTTGGTATTAGTCAAGTGTTGTGTACCAGGCTATTAATAGGTACAGTGAGGCTACCTCTGTTTGTGACGGAGAAAGATCTGGCTATCCACATAGTGTTCGTACGAAAAAGATTCGAAGAAATCCGGTCCGAAAGCAAAAGATGTTGTCTTAGGACTTGCATCCTTTAAGAGACACACTAGTCGTCTCTTAACTGATAAATTAAAGATGAATAGGGTGGTAAAATCGAGACAACTACTGACCAGATCATAAAGCTCGATCCACCAGAAGGAAGGCCAGACTTCACCTCCTCGGGGACTGTCCGGCTACGCTATGACAGTCCCCACGACGCCGTGTCTTTGATGAAGTGGACCGGGTTCCCATCCCGGCCCGACACGGAACACAGAGGCACTACTGAAGGCGCTGCAGATAGCGCCTCCTTCGTACCCCCATTCGTCGTCGGCGGGGGGAGGCCGCGTCGGCAGCCTCCTCTCTCAACCGCTCGTCGGCTTCCTTCTGGGACATGACGGTCTCGCAGAAGAAGGCCACCGCCTGGTAGGGCTCGTCGCTGACGAGCATCGCGACGATGATGCTCGACTTTGACAAGTCCCCTCCGACAACTGATGTGATCGTGACGCAGCGCCGCCCATCTCGGGCACACCTCGAGGGTGTGCTGAGCCAAGTCCACCGACGCGTCACAATCGTGACACCGAGTCGTCGGCTCCCTGTGGGCCGACCGACACAGATACTCACCGAAGCAGCCATGCCCGGTGAGTACCTGCGTCAGACGGAAGATTGGGGAGTCAGCCTGCTCTAGACGCAATGATAATTTGGAGTCCCTATAACAATCCATACGATTGGCAGTGAAGAATTTCTTCATGGAAAGAGTGCGTGCTTCTACTGATATCTTGATGCCAGGGCTTAAGTCGTAGTAATACAGTTCGTATTGCAGTCAGCAGGGTCTGCATTTGCTGCAATACTACACAAAACTATGAATAAAATTTTTATATTTTTAATTTATTTATATTTTGGTGTAAAACTAACACAGTAAAAGTAATAAATGTTACTTGCATTTACAATAATATTTTTTTGTCTTCGTTACAGTACTTATGGCAAGACTACAGTATTAGTAGATGGTCTAGTAGTAACTACTACTAATAATAAGTAGCTGAACAGTTTATTACTTCGTAAGGTTCGAATTAAAAAGTTATTTCAGTGTTGTATAACCAATTTATCGAGGAAAGAAGGCTACAGGCTATGTGCCATCACGCTACGACCAGAAGCAGTTGAGTGCGCCGGATATGCTAAAAAAAATCATAACCAAAATGTGCATATGGTGTAGAGTTTTGTGTAGATTTGTTAGTAGCGCAACTCATCGGTGTAGCAAGTGGGGGGGTAAGTTTAGAGTGTCTCTCGCTGACTCTTTCGAGGCACTCCACCTAGAGCCGTGACTATCTGTTTGATTTTGACGGTTCGAACCACGAGAGTTTATGACGATGAACATCAGTACTACAAACCCTAAAGAAAAACCTATCGATTGACGAGCAGTATCCGTTGGAAACGAAGCAGATGAAGTGAGAACGTAGCATCAACGACCACAGGTCCTAATCCTGTCCGAGTAAAAATAAATTTTATTTTTGAATAAAAACATTGCGTAATATGCTTGTTGTTTGGTACGAGAAACACACAGATGTGATCATTCTTAAGTATTTATGAATCTCTTGCTCAAAAGATAATTGTAGAATGTAGATATCATGAGACTAACATGTGCCAACGCAGGTGTTATCACAATATCGATCAATTATAAATAACTTGAACAAGACGCTTACCAAATATCAATAAAATCATTCATCATTCTTTTTGAAACAATAACTACATTGGCAGTAAAAATGTGTGCCAAAGTAGTGCAATCTGGTTAGAAACAATAGCTCTAAGCTACAATTAGTTTATCGGATAGATGGTGGCCGAATGTACCGTAAATCTTCAGCCACCAGTGGGCGCTGTTACGAGCCGTATGTAGATTTCGGGGTAATTAATGTGCCGTGGTAAAGTGAGCCATCCCCTAGCCTCGGTAAATTGTACATCCCCTATCTACGAGAACTTCCCGATTTTGCCAAATTAAAACACGCCTAAAACAAATTGGTGTTGCCAATTTTTTCGTTACTTTTTATTAAAATGCATTCAAGTTGTGTAATTTTTTACATTAGCTTTTAGGAATGTTGTAGTTATATTAGAAAGGTCCGTGGAATCATATAACATAGAAGGTTTATTAATGTTTAAATTAAATTATTGTATTATGTCATCATCATAATACGGATACTATAATGATATCATTATAGTACAATATTTAAAGTGTATACTTTATACAAATGTTATAATATAGTAAATATTCGGTATATACTGATGTTTCTATCATTTTAATGAAATTAACGCAATATTCTAATATATATCTATTTACATTAGGTCCCCTCATATGAAATTGGCGTTTTGTATGGGAGGAACAGAAAGTAGAATATTTTTTAATTTAAATATATTTAATTAATCAACGTATGGACCATTGTTTTCTATGCGCTTTTGCCATCTCATAGGTAGTTCATTGATCCCTTTACTAAAATAACCAGTTGGACGGGAATCAATGAAATCCTTGAAGGACTTTTTTTTGACTTTTGAACTGCCCCATCGGAGTTGAATTTTTCCCTTGCAAGAAGCTATCCAAATTTCGATAAAAGTGGTAATCTGTTGGAGCAGGGGTGGGGAGTACTTTCTAATTGAAGCTTGTCTAATTTGGTAGCCGTCTGTTGTACAGTGTGTGGTCTAGCGTTCACGATAACGCAGCAGCAGCGGCGTGGAGCGATTAACCAGCCTAGGTTGTTTAACCGCCAGCTTTTTCATCATGGTTTGCAAATGCTGACAATAGACATCAGCCGTAATAGTCTGACTAGCTTGAGAACACCGTAATGAACAATACCGGCACTAGTCCACCAAACGTTTAAAAGCAACTTTTTTGAGGTTAATTTTCGCTTGGGGTAGTATTTGGCTGGCTGACCAGGATCCAACCATTGCACTGAGCGCTTCCGAGTATCGTAAAAAATCCATTTTTATCACAGGTAATGGTTTGGTTTAAAATACCTTCAATATTGTGCCAGTTTAATAATGTAACGCAGCAGTCGACGCGCGTGTGCCGGTTTGCTTTCCAGCTTTTTAGTCTTCCCAATTTGCTTCAAGTGAATTTAATCAGTTTTATCACTAACATCGCAGCCTGCACGTGGTTTGCGATGGATCCGCTTCCACAATAGACATCAACTCTTCCTTATCAACTTGGGTCTCAGGCCGTCCACGGAGCTTGCTATGCAGGTCCAAATTTCCAGAACGAAAACGTTGGAACCAGAAAGGACGCAAACAGAAAAAAACATTTAAATGACGGTCATCAAAGCACAAATACGTGAGTAAATAGCTGTACAAATTAGAATTTGGAATTCCCTACAAAGGAGGTGAAATTCGTGATTAAAGTGGCCAGTACGAAACGCCAATTTCCTATGTAGGACCTAACATTAGATATAGATAAATTTATATTCCTAATTCGCTTCTATTACTTCTAATTTCAAAACATTTGATAAATAAACCTTGGCTTGTCCATTTTCACCTACTTTTTAATGCCATTAGCAACATTGTGTGAAAAAAAGAAACACATTGTACATAACAACCATAGCTGTCAGTTTATGGCGGTGTCATTTGAGCTGGAGGTGCCTCCTTGGTGTCATAGGCCCGACTCAGCTGCAATGATACATGGCCTCTTAATAAAAGTCAAGGTTGTTGTAAACACAAAAAGGTCAAGTATTAAGTAAATATAATTAAACGGAGATGACTCCGCCGGCTTTAAAATAATTTGAGTAGTAGAACTACCCAAAACATCACTTAGATCTAATGAATCAGAGGAATGCTTATAACACCTAACAACAAAATAATCACATTGTTTAAGTACACCAATTGCATTATCCAATATTTTAGCACATATCTACTGAACTAAGTTAGTGTTTTAAACGCTTTGAATGTTAGGAAGCATGGTAGCCTAGGTATAAGGACCAGCCTTGTAGTTGTCTATTTTGATAGTTTCTTGCTTAAAATTATAAACATAGGTACTAATGTCTAAAAGTAATGTCTAAGTGTGAATGGCACGTGCATTAAAAGCAGCATTTGAGCTAATAATGATCTCCGAATTTTACGCAAATTTAAGCAATCGTCAAAAGACACATCCAGCTCATCTATTTATTCCAAACACATGAATGGTTCCTACTGGAACCTCTATACACATTCGCAGATCACTCTGACCCAGTATGTTAGTAGTTGATAGTTTATACGGTTTCCATTTAGCGGTAAGAGACGCGGCACGGCGAGCCCCAACAAATTATCCCTTCCCTGGTGAATTTAAATAAGCCTTTCGTGTTTTGCAATAACACACCCCGTACGGAACGGCAAATATTATACCTACTGTATAAAGCTTTGTAATATAATTGTTTGTTTTGTCTCGCGTATATTGAGTCGGCTTGTTATCTGTTGTCTGCTTAAATTGCATGTTATTACTAACGATCGCGTACAGATCGAAACTGGACCGTAATTATATAGAAAAGTAATTGTTTCAATGCAGCTTGACGGTGTGTCTAAAAAGTACATGTCATATGGCTTGTTATATTCGAAACTGTCACAATATGTGTATTACACGACTCTTAGCATAATGTGCGTGCCGCAATGTGTGTATCAGTTTGTTTAAATAAAATAATAAATCTAATGTATATTACATTAAAATGTTAGCTTTTTTTCACATCTTCTCCATATAATCTTCAACCCTACAAAATTTCATATTCCTCCGATGCAATGCAATTCTTTAAAAAAAGGCATAGGACTTTTATATATAGCATAGCTTAGCATTCTATTTAGTCTATTCCGCCATGGCGGTCCGCCCTTATTATTTAGAGATTCTCACACACCTATATGTTAGCTAATGTTTCAGAGCCCAGAAATCGATATTCGATCGCAATTATGGAAAACCTTTTTGGTAGATATTTAACAAAGTCCAAATTATGAATTGTTAGCAACAAATTTCTATAATTTTGTTATATTTTCACATTTGTGTTTTGTATGTAACGAACGATAGAAAGGTGTTGTATATTTAAAGGTATCCCATTCATTAAAAATGTTTAAAACAACATATTCACAAGGGTATTACTAATACAAAGCAAGCGTGAAAAGGATTCGCCCTGAGGGTTCTGTAGACGTTTACATAAAACCCGTAGAAAAAGGGGTGAAAAAAACTATTTTGAAAGAGAATTCGTTTTTCAATGGTAAACAAATGGTTTTAAGGGAGAAAGAAACCTTACACTTCAAGTAAACAGTAAACAAAAAATTGCACCTATATTTTATAAGAGTAATTTTATTCTTTACTTGAATGTGATCTATGAAGGACGGTAGTAGTTAGGTCGGATTATTTAATGATTACCATTGTCTCAGTACATACGGTACGAGACTAACGCACATCACAGATAAAAAAATTAATATCTTATATAGTATACATTGAGATACAGTTTCACGTGAAGACTACTGCGCAATTTCGATTATATTTGGCACAAATAAAGGTATTCCGTTAGGAGGACAAACTAGCAAAAGCATAACGCATCATACAGACTGAGTTAGGAAATGTTCGGTACGGCCAATTGGCGATTTGTCGAGAAAACAAATCCGAAAGCCGAGGGAGTTTATCCCGAACGGGCTACACCCACACCGACCCGCTCGGGCATAAATCCGTACGGTACAAGACTTTTTAACGGACAAAAAAACACGAAACGGATGGAGGCGGATTAACGTGAAACACTTTTTTTAACAAGACACTTTAACTGTGGCCGTGTTGTTGAGTTTACGAGGCTAACTCGCCAGTTCTTTATTTATTATTGTGTCATAATGACGGAGATAGAAAACAACTGCAAAATTTCTATGAGGTCCCACTACTAAGCGCTATAGGGGCATTCCAAGCCAAGGAGGCAGGAAATGACAGAGGTTCAGAAATTTGTTTATATTGGGGTCCGTACCAACATTATTAATATAATCGTCATCATCACCATCGGCGGGACGACATCCACTCCTGGACATGGGCCTTAAATTATAAATTTAAAAAATACAAAAACTCACAAAACCCATGAAACTCCAATGGCATTTTGCGGCGACCCAGCCAGGAATTGTCAACATTGCAAGGAACAAGAACCATTAATTAATTTGCACTTGTAATATTAGAATTCATCCTTTATGTTATATATTTATATCATTTTTATTTTTGTATTTTCACCGGCTAGGGGCAATAGTGTATATATTTTTTATTTTTGTATTCTCACCGGCTAGGGGCGCTGTATTGCGAGCATATATTAAACTAAGTCCGAGGCTAAGTGCACCGCGAACTGAGAAGGTTTGCAAGCCCCCGATGTTACCAAACGTACATGTTCCACATAAGGAGTTCAGGGGGATGGATCCTAGTACCGTCGCAAATATTCTCACTTAGATTCAGAACTAAATACCTAGGGTTCGGTTCCCATTCGGCTACATGCAAATAGCTAAACATGTCCAGGGAGAATCCAATTACAATCAGGTCTCCACCAAAACAACGTGAATTTTAAAGATTTGTAATTTTTTTGGACACATTTGTAACCAACATAAGTGCAATACAACAAAAATATCTCATATGTAATACCTACATAGTAAATTTTACAGAATTTGTCGTTGTTTTTAGGAAATATGGGCACCGCATGTTTCCGATAGAATATTGCACGTCCGAATGTCCAAGACGCCGGGCGCGTCACCTGTAAGGGAGATCGGCGATGGCCCGGTCTAGATCGTCCGGTCGTATAGTAGGAATTACAAAGAAAACTAGGCCAAATTTTTGGTACCTATTTCAATTACATATTCCAAATCAAAGTCAGTAGCCTTGACTTCATGCCGGTGAAATAAAAGAAAGATTCGACTGCGAATAGCATGACCATTTACAACCCATACCTACATGTTTGTATGTAACACGAGTTGTCCATTATGCCAGTATCATAGCATGTCGGACACAGCTCTCACGATCAAGACGGTGACGCCTCATTTACGCACATGTTAACAGAAAGATATGAATCACTCATATAATTAGCCACTAATTAAACACCCTGTAGTTTTAATGGCGGCTACATTTGTTACTTCTAAATTACCATTTTTATTTTGCAGTAACATAGTTAGAGTTAATTGTGGTGTGAAAACTGTATGGCGACTGTGTGTTGCGAGTTTCTCAGAGAAGTTTGTTAGCACAATGTCAGAATAAATATTAACATGATTTAAATTAGGTTTATAGAACGACTATGTGATCATAAAGTATAGTGCACAATAGGAGTGTGTCTGATACTCGTGTCTACAATTAGCGGAGGCATCGAAGGGCTCGTCTGTGCCTTATATTATAAAAAGGTAACTATAGTGGAGGAACGAATGTCTGGCATCTATATCGCATTTTGTTTAAATTTATCTTTAAATACTCGATATACAAACATTTGGAGAGATGTCAGTAAGGTAAGGGTCTGATAAACATTTAGGGAGATATCAGTAAGGTAAGAATGCTCTAAAATGGCTTGTTTGTGGACAACAACTCAAAGGAATCAAAGCCGACAGGAGCGAGTCGGGCTCCATTCTGATTATTGGCCTGGTCGTTTTGTGTCACATGGGAAGTGTTGAAATAAACAACTTTTGGATAAAATAATGACTAGTTGTTACAAGTTTTTTATACTGTCAAAAAATCATTTTTTTTTCATATTGTAAAAAAGCCTAATAAAAGTGAACTTAAATGTTATAAAATAATATTAATTACCAATTTGCATTGTAGTACAAGTAGCAGTATGTAGCACAGGAACAGTTAACTATGTAAACGCATACAGTACGTTTTTATTTATAACAATCAGATAGAAACAAATCATAACGCCGATCTACAAAGAATATTAAAATAGAAACAATTAGTTGGAAGAAAATTAAAGATATGAATCAGCAATAACAATGGAAGCCAATCTACAAACAAGAGACGATTAGGATGAAGAGATAGTAAAACTAAACGTCGAGCGTTCCTAACACCTCACCGATGGCGCCAGAACCAAATTATCGATTCAACCTGTCTCCTTTCAAATTTGATCGTGGCAACATCACACGCCTATGAACTCTATAATGAAACGTTAGTATAAAAACAAAACTGGGCATATATGATTAGTTCAATACACGAGTAAGGTAGAGCTAAACAAACACCCATTACAATAATGCAACATCATCGTGACCAAAATCACTTATTGTGTGGTGACTTGCTAAAGTGTATGCTACGCGCCCCGCTCGTGTATTCTTGTTTATACGGATAAATATTATCCTTCTTATTATATTGTTATTCTACAATTTGTTGGGACCGATAAGATGATTAACTTGCTAAAGGATTAGTAAGCCGAATGTTCTTTGCCCATAAAAAATGCAGATTTCAATTTACATTCATTGGTTTATCACAAATATTGACTAGTTTATGGCTAGACATCTGAATGAGCAACTGCATATATAACTTTTTAAAGCATACGGAGCAATAGGAGATTTTGACTACTACCGACGCTCATTGACATCTGAATTATTGTTATACAGGTGCGTTGCCCTCCTTTCCTCCTCCCGTCCAATAGGCCACTGGTTAACATACAAAGTATATGACATGAATCAGTCATGCGCTTTTTATATTTCCACAATTTTTTATTCGTTTAATTTATATATAAAACTCCCCTTTTACTATCGTCAGGAATAGAGATAACGTAACAAATGTTATGTAGTATATATGAATTATATATGAATTACAATATAGTATAATATAGTTATAATATGAATTACAAATTTCCA
>JAFELO010001324.1:94035-117685 GCA_017140195.1 Eumaeus atala | reverse complement strand
CCACAAAAACCACTCCCCGGAACAACACTCATCAGGGCAACTCGACGGCTAGTCAGCCCTCTAAGGGACCAACTCCACCTCCACAGATGGGGTTGCCCAGCACTACAGGACACTGGGACTTCAGGACAGTGCAATGGGGCGAGGTTGCTTCCTCGCCCCTTGCCCCGTGCGCAAAAGCGCCACCTCCTGATGCTCTTAGGTCCCCTCTTCTAATAAGAGGGGTACCGAGAACGATTATTCCTCCTGATCTTTAAGTCTCCTCTTCTTATAAGAGGGGTGCAAAAATCCCTCGCGGTTCAATTGGCTTCGCCCGCGTTCACCCCAGCTACTAAGCCCCACCGCCACGACAAGGCTTGAACCGTGGTGGGGAAATGTTAATAACCTACAATGATGTAACTAGTATATTATGATATATAATAAATTTCTACAAGCTTTATCCGAGCCTCATCCCGTTTCTATATCAGATGGTAACGGGATCGGCTACCTCATCTAGGCGATTTGACGACGGCGCCAGTTGTCACATAGAACAAGTGCCATCTCACCATTAGGTCGAATTGGAATTCATGGATCCAGGTTTCCTAATGATGTTTTTCCTTCAACCAAAAAGGACTCAAAAATATACTTAAGTTAGAAATAAATCATTGGTTCCTGGCGAGGTTTGAACCCGGGCCGCACGAGTGGAAGTCCGAATCGCTAACCACTAGACCACTAGGCGCTGTTACAGAATCTTATATATAAAATTCTCGTATCACAATAGTACTTACCTTACTCCTCCGAAACGGCTGTACCGATTTTTACCAAATTTTATATGCATATCAGCAATAATCGACTACTATCTATTTTTTCATACGGATAAGTGATAAGCATTGTTCACCCTTAACAGCATCGAAATAATTTATATGTCAATACGACGTTTGCCGGATCGGCTCTTAAATTAATAAAAAATATGATTATAGACAAGAAATAATAATAAAATAAGAACACTATTTAAATATACGGTAACTGGTAACAATGAGTAGTCAATAAGGTTAAAAATTATACATTTTTAAAATAAAAAAAATGTCTATTTCTCACAATCTGCCGAGGGTATTTGATGCGGATACTCGTTACTGTGCCAAATGAATGACCCTGGCGAACTTTTATGGCATTGTTTCTTTTTTCAACTAAGGGCGTGCTAAGTCCTTATGACGGCGCCAGTGCGCTGCAATATGAGAGCCGTCTGGGACTCGGCGCGCGCCGATGTTTGTGGGACAACCGATACACCCTATTATACTGATTTAGGCCAGTCATCCATCATGATTCTCGTGTCTATTGACATCGAATACACATTACAGAGTTTGGGGGCGTCTTGAGGTATGTGATCTAAATTTTTACCACTTAGCATAAATTATTGCATGGATGTTCCTTCTGCTGGAACTGTTTGAGACAAGTCTCAATTAAAACTTACACACATCTTTGTTATTAAATAATAATTACCCGATTATCATCTGTTTCTTAACTTTATTTACAATTCTGGTAGTAGGCACGAACCGTTTATTTTTAGTGAAATAAATCGTTTCACTAAAATGATTATGAAACGTGATTATTACATAGTTGGACCATCTGCAAGTTATAAGTTATAATTGTGAGAAATGACATAGTTACGAAATATTAAAAATATTTATTTTGTTTTCCGTTGGCCCTTCAAAGTCTCGTAGCTATCTTACATCTCCATCACACATCTCCCTTGTACGTACGTATAGTTTTAGCTTTCAATTATATAACCTATACTAGAAATGTCGTATTTGTTAACAGTGCTAGACAAAAAATCAAAGAAGTAATTGAAAAGTCCACACCAATAGTTTGCCAATTAAATCCTAACCGCACTATAACTCCATCATATTGATTGAAGACCACAGCAATCGAAGAACTCACGTAGGTATAAGACGCGTAAGACAGGCTGACCCGTACACGTCAATGTTGAAATAACTTGCCGCGCGCACACCCATCCAGCGTTAATAGCGCGTGCAGTCCCGATATTACGTGTTTTGGGAGCGTTTTTTACCACGAAACTCGATACGTGGCGTCTAAGCGAGTCCACGTGTGTAGAATCAATTTATTCACGGCTTTCCAGACTAATTGGGTGTCCAAATACTAGACGCTAATATTGCAAACTTTTCCTTGAATTAGACGATTTCGTCGTCCAGTCTTTAATTTAAATTGGACTTATTTATTAAAAGGCCAGTATCTACCTACATTTTTATAGCATAGGGGGACATACGGGAAATCTGAGCAATTAGTTGACTAACGTCAATGGGCGTCACATCCCTCCGTTACTGATTATGCAGATGCGTGGCCCTCCTTACGCCCCTCGCCCAATGGGCCACCGTCTACTCACAAACGCCAAGAAAGAAAGTAATTAAAATAAAATAATAAAATAAGAAAGAGTGCCATGTTGAACAGGATGAGGTAGTGCCATGCATACTGCATGACCTCTCGCTCACATAATGCCGCCGTAATGTGACATATTGTGTCGCGTTTCGTGCGGTTTGTGAGTAGCCGGTGGTCCATTGGGGGGCGGGAAGAGGGCAGCGCATCGGCATAGTAATTATGTAGACTATTTATGGACGTCGGTAGTCGTCAAAAGGCTTCGATTTATCGTTTGCCCCCCTATTCTATATAAAAAAAAGAATGCATTAGCATATTCCTTCTCTATGTGCTCGGAGACTCGCCGTCATGGGCCTGCCTATGGCTACTCTATCTAAATTGTTTTTCTATACTGACTCTCACACTGTGACACATGAAACGCAATAAATCATGAAATAAAATAAGTGGTTATCATTTTACCAGTCTTGTATAGACAATAACTACCAGTTCCTACGCACAGCTATCGCAACAACTTAAATCTGCATCAACGCATTGAAATTTCCTACGAAAACACAACGGGTAGTATTAGTTCGCGGTGGCAATGCGCGAGTAACATCCCCGGTCGTGCCAACCAGATTCAACATCAACTGCATTTCCCCTTAACAAACGAGATACAATCTAAAAACAAAACGTATCTGCCGACGAACGGATCCCATATCGCTAACGACCGCGTAATTGTTCTTATAAAATTTTCATTCGGTAAAGAGGCGAGGTTTTTATTTGTAATGATTTATGGTCGCCCATCGCCAGCCGGGCTGATTGCGATTGCTGTAATTAAAGTCGCCGTAGTACCTGTTCATATTAAATTACTGTGGAAGTGAGATGGTGAAAGAGTTTAATAATACAAACAATTATATAAATGCAACAATATTTTATACAAACAAACATGATGTTATTAATAAGGTGAAGATGAGATTATCGTAAATAAACAATCATGCGTATCATGGTCAGAATCTAAGGTTCTGGAGTGGAGGCCGCGTTTAGGAATACGAAGTGTTGGTCGACCGTTCACTAGGTCCAGGGAAGACGATCTCCGTGCAGTAGTTCGTCCGGGATGGATGCGAGTAGCAGGACATCGGTCGTCTTGGCGTTCATTGTAAGAGGCCTGCGTCCAGCAGTGGACCGATAGGTGCTGATAATGATGATGATGATGGTCACAACATCCTAGCCTATTTATATCTTTTACTCATAGTATTCTTCATAGAAGGCATTTCATCAATTATTTTTTTGTTATATTTTAATGGATCCAATTTATGTCTAAATTAGCCAGTAGCCAAATGCAACATTAATAGAATATTAAAAACAGACGGTAAAAATTCTAAGAAAATATGTGTATGTGTAAATAAAAGTTTTCTCAAAAACCGCTCAAACTTTTTTATAGTTTAGGTGAACACATAACAACCGAAGCCTTTTGACGACTCCAACGTTCATAGTCTTCTACATTATTTAAGTCATGCAGATGCGTTGTCAACCTTTCCTCCACCCCTCCAGTGGGTCACCGGCTACTCAGAAACCGCGGGCGGAAGTTGAGCGAGGGGTACCTCCCCGGTGGTATCGGCCCAATTTCGCTGCAAAGCCAATCTCTAATATACAAAAAAAAAGCTTAATTGAAGAGAATACCTTGTTTTAATATACAAAAGCTTAAGCAGTTTTCGCATGGTAGAAACAAATAGTTTGCCAATGAGTTGTACAAGTATCTTGTATCACATTATCTTATTTGTAATATGAGAAAGGTACTTTATACTAAGCTCTTTGGAATTCGGAATGAAAAAAATTCCTGCCAATACTTATCTGGTTTAGGTAATTTTATTACTTACATTGGTAGTTTACTAGTTACAAATAAAATATATATATCTGTATTATAAGTAAGTTTTATAGTCGATATATAGATTTAGGATTAGATTAGTTCTATGATAAAGTGTTGTCTCTTTTTCTGTACAT
This sequence comes from Eumaeus atala, assembly GCA_017140195.1. Lineage (NCBI taxonomy): Eukaryota > Metazoa > Arthropoda > Insecta > Lepidoptera > Lycaenidae > Eumaeus > Eumaeus atala. The sequence continues at coordinate 113,338 of JAFELO010001324.1, read as the reverse complement.
TTGCTATGGAACTATAAAGCGCCCAGAAAGTCTATAGCTGCTGTAGTGCAGAACACAGGGAGCCATTATATCATCTTCAGCACAGTGTGACCACACTGCAAAAGTACTATTACCACACTTGCAGAAGCAGAAGCAGAGCGACAAAATAGAGAGGAGCCAACAATGCAATTTTTTATCGCTGCGTGGCTTAAACCCGCACTTAGCCCCACTTTTCCGTGGATCAGACAGTCTGTCCGTTATTGCAGTGAGCATATAAAATGATCGACGAACTTAATTATTGATTAAATTACATACGACATAAAAATATATGACGGTAGATAAATACAAATGCCAAACTAAAGGAAAAAACAACAAAAATCCTTTGATTCGTTTAAATATCAATGCTCGGCCCAAGTGACCGACTCGACAGACCCGTGTCTCCTAGTACCATAACCCTATAGGCGTAACAATCTTTGTGGGCAAGCGGACGGTAAGCGGGTTTATAAGTAATATAAACCCGCGTAATGTATGCAATTGTATATTGATTTACGTTTGCGTGTTTACTTTTCTATTATTGGTAAGTAACTGAATATCTGGAATAAGAAGTAGACCAGGATGCAGTACGTATGGGCATTGGCTGAGTCATCAGACACCCGAATAGGCGACATTCGTTAGAAATGTCAAGCAAATAATACCAGAATACATGGAGCGGTATGATGGAAAAAAGAAATATATTTATATCAACAAATAAAATCCTGTATGCATAATTACCGTTAAGCAGTTTGATTGGATAAGTGCCAACTAACCCACCCGAGCAAACATTTCAAAGATCAGATGTAGCAAAGATTAATTTACATAAATTAGAAGAAATTGAAAGAATTCGTAAGACGGAAATCGTATTGAAATGGTCGAGCGCACAGGCGGTCCGCCAATTAATAAATATCACATCTCTTTAGGTAGGAAGCAGGCGACGAAATACTTAAGTATCCTTTCGGAGATCATAAAAAGAAACACAAACACACAGATATTCCACAAATCAATAACTCTATCAGCGATACGGGCGAATACGAAAATAGGCATCAAAGTGTTTTTTAGTGGTTAGACGACAAATGTTCAGCAGCAGTGGCTAACACGTGTTACATATTGTCTGACAATATTTACCGTGACTATATTAGCCACTGCCAGGGTTGCCAGGTGTCATAATCTCCTACAATTATACCAATTGACGCCATTGATAGTGATGCAAAGTACAAAAATAAAACTATTTATATAATAATTCAAGGTCTCTTTACTAATATCCATCGACAATTAATGTATGGAATATGTTTGGTCAACTTTTGCAATTTCTTTCAACTACTTTTTTGTCTGGCAACCCTGTCTGTACAGAAAAGCGTCGAGCGTCGGTCGAAAGTATCAAAGCAGATGTTACGAGTAGTAGACTCACTGACGGACTAATTGGAGACAAATTTTAAATAATATGAATGAATAATTAATGAATGTCCTTATATTCAAATCCAACGGACGTCGTGCCCTACAAATTATTTACAAAATTTCATGTAATTTATTTCGTATTTAGTCATCCAAATAGCTTTATAGTTTGCCAGTACTTTTGTGACATTTTTTTGGCAATTATGACCCTGCTGCCGCAATTAAATATTCAACACTTACTTTAAATTTAGAGACCTAAGCCATTCGTTATTATAGCATTCTACGAGGCAAGACAATGTCATGCTATTGAAACGAAACATATAAAACTTTTGCCACGAAAAAATTCTAACATCTCTGATGGGTTACACCCAACGCCACACAACTTAGATAAGGAAAAGTTGAAACTACAAAATCGAAATGCTATCATTATTATCAACACCTCTAAAGAGTCTTACTGATCCTCGCCTAATCTAATCACATGCAACTGGACCGTCTACTGCACGAAAAAGGTATTTTACATCAACACTGTTTAACTCGTGTAATCTAGAAATATAAACAGATGCCGTAAATTATATAACTTAAAGTAGATAACAAAACCAGAACTGTATGTACTCAATTGCATCAGAAAATCTACACCTATTCCAATGAACACACCGCTAATTCTCTACAAACAGTTTACGACTGTTGAACTAAAATTGCATAATGATCTCAAGTATCTTTGAGCTATATATCAGCCATATCAGTTACACGTCAGCATTTAATTGTTATCGGTTCGATCGTATCGTCAACTCGATCAGTCTGTGATAGCCTTAAATAAGACTCATTAGTTTCATTCAACAAGTTTTGCGCCTACCCACGAGACGGTAATAAAACTCAAAATAAAATTGCGTCCAATCCTTATTTACAACGAATCAATAAAAGAGAAGGCTATCATTACGCTGTTTATTGCTTACACAATAAAAGTAATTCACTCGTACAGTCAATGTGTTGAGATCAGATGTGGTTTGTGCCTAAGACTATCCAAGTATACAGCCTAATAATAGATTTGTTTTAAGAGTGTTTTCCTTTAAGAGAATGAGGTTTAAGTTAAAATAGTACTTAGGTCCATTTTAAAATTAATAACTTGCAACATAAATAATAAAAATTTAACTGCATTTTTTAAACAGCATATCTTTTCACATGTTTATCCTATTTGAAAACTGCATCAAAGGAAGCTTTGTCGAATATTCAAATGAACATTATACCTGACATGTAAAAAACCATGTGGTTTAAAAAAAGATAACCAAAAAGCATCGAATCGAAATCAATCGAAGAATCGAGCAATGACATAAAGTTATAGAACATATAAATCAGTGCGGAATTAGCGTCCGGCGTCCTTATATGAGTACAATATATCAGAAGCACTCGAAAACGGCATAAACAATAGATGAATGGGTGAAAAAGGTTGATGTTCGAGATGCTCGTAAAATAAAACGAACGGAGATGTGTCAAGATAGCGCGCGGGGGGAGGGAATGGCGCCGTCCTACCACAAGACCCAATTAGACGCACACCTTTTCGACATGTGCTCTAAGTCCCGGGATGATGGCCTCCACATCCGTAATCGTTTATCACTTTTTTTCGTATCTATGTCGCTGATCGTCGCCGTTTTTTTTTTCACGTCGCATGTTAACATAATTTTTTGCCACTTTATTAACTAGATCAGATTATTTTTATGGAAGAACACACAATAGGCTATTTCTAAATACCTTGTACTGCCTAAACATTGTAACAAGGAAAAAATGTTTTTACTTTCAAATAACATTTATTACATTTCCAGTGTGTAGGTTTAATATACAGACATAAAACAATTAAAAATGTTAGAAGCTTATTCGAAGTGGTCTCCATTGGCTGCAATACAGTTCTATAAACTTTGAAGCCAGTCGCCAATGGAAGCACGCACTCTTTACATGAGGAAATTGTTCACTGTCAATCGTATGGCTTGTTTTAGGAACTCCAAATAACCATGGAGTTTAGAACAAGCGGTATCCTCTAAAATTGACCATAAATTACAATCCAGCGGATTAAGGTCTGGACTAGATGAAGGGTAGTCTTCAGATCTGATGAAGTTCGGTACGTTTGCTTAAACCAAGATTGGGTGGATCGAGCTTTATGGCACTGTCCCGAGTCTCGCCGAAAGGCCATATTTAGTTATTGAACATGCTGTTGTTAAGAGCTTAACTACCTTTTCAAAATGTTATCTTGATACACTTGTGGCTATCTTTTGATACCTTCTTCACAAAAAAATGTCTCAGTCACTCCTTCATAGCTAATACCGCACCAAACCATCACAGAAGTCGGATGATCCCTAATTTACACTCTGTCGGCTAATTGGGAAGCTCCCTTAGAGTTCAGCATAAATACGCACATTTAATTTTGTTAAAATGTTACTTAACCGTAAAAAAAATCTCATCCGTAAATATTTTTTTTCTGTGACCTTTCTTTGATTACCGCTTCAGTAGTTGTTTCCATTGTACCGCCCTATTCCTCTTCAATCCGTCTGTTAAGGAATTGCCAGCGCGTCTCTTACAAGCTGTAAGTCCTAAGTCATCTCTTAAAATACGCGACATGTTTCTTAGGTGCCATCTTCACTTCCCGAGATAAAATCTTTTGCTTTCGGACAGGCTTAATTCGAATTCTTTCTCTTTGACCACCTTTTTCGCATGAACACTGCGAGGACGATCAGATCTTTCAGGGAGGGAAACTCTCATTGTACCTATTAATAGTCCGGTACACAAACACTTGACTAATACCAAGTGTATGGTGATTTTTAAAAATTGCATTTAGCTCCATACCTATATTTTGTAGTGCAATCACAGCGACTATGTGCTCTTTATCACCCCATTCCATTTTAATATCGCAAAGTATTGTACAATGTATTGGTGCCAAAATGAGAAAACACAATGAACAATCGTATAAAAATGACATTCAAAACTCAAGTGTAATCCTTTTTTATTTTTAATTGTAATATTGTTTGTGGTCAGACTACGTATATACTATACTCGTAAATTCGTAGTGTTGATGACATTTGGCAATTTTGATTATGTGACATAATTTTGTATTAAGTACTTCGAATTTCTTCAGTGCTAAAAAGTCCTTCATTATAGACGCTAACAACACAATAAATAACGTAAAACAGTAAAGGTCAGACATACAGAAATGTACACTTCATGAAAATAACATAAGTCTTACGGATATTTGGAGAAAGACAAAAACTGAAAACAATGAGTTACTCTACTTCTCCCTATTTCCTACAAAATTTAGAAGTGCAGTCTAAAACGATTTATCTGCTTCATTATCTAACCTGGCGCATTAGTAACGTAGCAGATAAGCTAGGAATGTTACGCCAGCGGTCGCGAATTCTAACCAGCACCACATCCGCATAGTGGTTATGCAGACGTGTTGCAAATTACAATGTAGTAGAGCAGTTGTAGAGTAGTAGAAAAAAGTGGTAAGTACATTGTAATTTAAGGTTTACAAACCCATGTTGAATAAAAATAGTGATTATGATTATAAATAGGTAAATTTCTCTAAAAAAATATTGAGATTTACCCAAAGATATTCCAATAGTTTATTTTCAGTATAAAGTGAAAGATATTTATTTGACGCCGGATTGATAAGGTTTTCATAATACACGATTGTATTGTAAGTAATTATAAATGGAAAATTGTGCCTATATGTTTGTTATTTATTCACACGGAAACTACTAAACAAGATAGGACAAAATTTGGCACAGATATATATACAATGTGGAATAAATATATTTGTAATTTTATATCGATCATAACGAATCCGTGGAGCACATCTAGTAATTAATAAATATATGATCATAGATTGATAGATATAAAATTTATTTACAATATACGATGTAGAATAAAATAATAATAAATTTTATATCGATGATAATGAATGCGCGGAGCACATCCAGTAATTAATAAATACAGTATCATAGATAGATAGATATAAAATTTATTTGCAATCATAAGCAGCACAATTACAAAAGAACAGAATTAGAAAAATAAAAAGTATGCACATAAAAAAAGAAAAGCTTATTCTGAAACACCTTTCTAACAATACGTGTGTATACATGTGCTGCGGCAACGCAAATGGGTAAGCAAATCAATGCATATGTTACAGCATCATCTGTAACCACTGTATGGCAGTATCGTTCTGTACTTACCTTCGTCCTCGCTAATTTTGGGTTCTCCTTGCACATTTTCGCCAACGAGTGGTATTCTCCTCTCGCCGCACGAAGGATCCACTGCTTCTGCTTCGAGTCCAGAGGGTCATTCTCCTTCTGTTCCAACTGACAACAAGATATAACCTGAGGACACCTTGTACCTAATGATCTGAATAAATGTGGGACCACACGATTTGTTAATCCTTGGAAATCACTTACTCCTTCATGTTTTATTTGCGTTGAGTTAAAACTCCAAAGAGTGCGTCACTGGTCAATACGGCTTTAGGTTCCGAAGTAAAATAAAAATCATATATATCGTAATCATTATCACCCTCAACCTTAATTGGGCCACTGCTGGACAGGCTGGGAGTTGATTCCCTTCTCCTTCTATCTATTCTCCAATGTCATATAATTTTATGTTAGTTAAAATCATGAATGATAGCAGGATGTTTATAAAGTTCAATAGTCCGCAGAAGGCTGTCAGTTTGCCACCTTAGCTGTGCTATAAAAACAACAAGGACACTAGCAATTTTAAATTCCTAACTTACCGATGCTCTATCTTCTTCGTCAGCATTCTGCAATGAAAAAACAAAGTATAAATCTCCGGGACCCAAAGAGAAAAGAAGCCTCATGAAATAGAAGAGGCGTTGGAACGATACAGCGCTGTCTTTGAAAATAATCTTTGTGAGGTCAATTATTTATGATGTGGTTTAATTTGTTTACTGGATCTTCTTTAAGAGGCCACAACAGTGCCTTTGGTTGCAAGACTTAATGAGCTTTAGACTGTAGGTCGACTTGTAATTTAGCCCATGGCTGCCTCAAAGAACAAATTAATCTTCCTGTCACAAGGTCAATTTGCTTTATATGACTCAAGAAAATATAATATCTTCTATAAGATATATATCTAACATATATTTCTACTTTAAATTAGATGTGTTATTAGTATTTATCTAAACTATAACTTTAAATTATGAGACTTACAATTGATCCAGCTTTCAATTAGCCTTAGTTTTTTTTTTGTTTTCTTTTCTATTTTGTATATTCACACAAAACTGATTTTATACAATATGTAACAAAGACCCTGTTGTTCCTTTTAGATACGTACACATATACTTATAGGTTATCGTTACCGAAAATAATAGTCCGGTAAAATCAAATGTTGGCCAATTAGCAATAACAATAAAATATTTAAATATTTTAAAAATGTTTACAATTACGCAAATTTCTGTTCAAACAGCTGTTGCACCACAGCTGATTGTCACGTGACGAGTTCATGACCTCAAGTCATTCGTGAGTGCACTCGGGGTTTGGAAATACAAACCTATCAGGCCTACCGGACATTTTAATTTACGAATTATAATAATATTGTTAATAAATTCAATGACCCCATTATAAAGATTGATATATGTTATCTCCAATGCCTAATAGGTTGCTATTTAATGGATTTGCGACGAGCGCATTATAGTGTAAGTTCACCGTGTGATTGCGGAATATAGGGATAGTTGCACATACCTCGATCTGAAATACTAATCAGCAGGATTCAGTGTAACTTGTAAAAAATACTGTTACTTTGCGGGAAATAGCCGTGGTTAAGTAACAGCGATCTGTATTTTTTGCAGGAAAATTCATCAATCGTGCATTGTCATGAAAGGATAACTTGTATAGTGGGCATACTACGAATAAACAAAAGCTTTTACGCGTATACTACGAAATTAGTTCTACTTGTTTTTTCAAAATCTCTATTTTATACTCTAAGATTATGAATGAAGATGAATAATGATGAAGCGGGTGGGGCCATTTTGTTACTTTGCGACGGTATCATGTGAACGAGACGTGTTTCCCCGGGTCGTGCTGGCCCAATTCGCCTGCAATGCAGCATGGTATTATCGCTATATTTGCTTAAGTCCCAGCTCCATATACATAGAGGGCACACATACAAACAAGTGAAGGTATATAAACGCCTTTAAGCTGAGCTTCGTTCCCGCTACATTCCCAAATTGCCTAACCAATTCCAAAGACAGTGTAAAGATTAAAACACTACAATTTGTTAAATTTAGTGTGTAAGATAAGATATTACTTTTGGCTTCGACTGATGAAACAAAATATTTATGTCAAAAGAATGCCACCAAAAAAAAATAAGAATGAAAAACAAACGTGCTTTCGGAGCAATTTGATGACGGCCCTTTAACATACGTACGGTTAATGGTTATTGGCACATAGTTTTTTCCCGTGGCTATGCAAATGCCTTGCCAACTCAAATACCGAATAGTCCTTCGAGAGAAATAGTCATCACCGAATACTATTTTAAGTCAAATATTGAGTTTCGAATAATACAAAACGGAAGATATTTCACAAGTTGATATTTTAATTATATTTTAAAGACATAAATCACATTCGAGGTAAATAATAAAAAAGCACCGAGTTAATCTTGTTATTAAATCATACACATCACATTAAGGATGTTATCTTGTCAATATTGAAGTCCCTAACCATGAGGGCACTAGTGTGGATATAAATATGTAACGACAGGTGGTATAGTGCTCACGCTGAGCAACGCACGTCAAGTGCAACGGGCATTAACGTCCAAACAACCCTCAATCTCACAGCATAATGCCCCTTATCCCAAAACAGTAAGATTGAATTTATAAGATCGGATCGTGAACATTTTGAAGCGTTATCCCAAAATGTCCAATCGCAACGCAAGCCTGAGGACGGGAGAATAGGAATTTATTGACCATTAATTCAAAATATTATTTTCACAATATAAGTATTCATTTATTAATTTTGAAATATTAAGTTCCGATTAATTTATATGTGTCTTTAAGATATTTATTACGTATGTAAATATCTTCTTTATTTATAATACTAATATTTTGTTTTCAATATTATGCATTTGATCATGAATGAAATTTTCTGGGCCATTTTATTATTATATTTGAATGTTCGATTGAAACATGAAACAGAAAAATGATTCATTCAATATTCGATAAAAACATTTTCTCATTATTCTACAACGCATGTCCACCTCGTATGATGGTAGATATGTCGCAGTCGGATTGTCGAAATCGTTGTATCTCATTACTGATTGCCATTTTCAATCGTCTTACTTTGTGGCGGGCCAACGATTGGCCACGTTGAATACGGCTGAGTGAAATTGCTCCAGAAAGAGTTCCGCGTTATATAACATTCAATAAAGCCTTGTTGAAATAAAGTTAATCATTATCTGCCTTTTTGACGTGTTGGCACTGGCGGCGTTGCTTGACATGACAACTACAATATAGTCGATTGTAGATTACAGAGAAATAAAAACGATGCCCAGATACATTCGAAGGTTTAGGCGGGAGCGTAACATTGTATGAAATTAGGCCAAGGCCTAATTTCACACTTGTACCGATAGCTGCCTAAAATCAGGACATTTAATGAACCTAAACGTCAGCCGTCATATTGAAGAACGTCCCGCAATGACAATCCGGCTAATCGTTAGCCCGCCAAGAAACAAAACGGCCCTGCTTCTGAAAATGTTTAGCCGTACAGCGATTTGTACAAAACGACCACGGCATATACGCACTGGCCTAGTGATGAGGACAATTTTTTGACACTTTCCCCTTAACTCAGTGGTGAAGACAAAGATAGTTAAGATACAAGTTTTATAAATTGAGAGGTAGTAAACATTAATGCCTTATGCTCTGAAAAGTAAAAAACTGACACCATAATAAACAGTGTTTCGATTATTCCTGATAGGCCTCTGTAAAGTGAAGGTATCTTTTTACAAACACCTATCTCGAATAATCGAAATAATTCATTTGAAGTTGATCCCTGAATTTAAGAAAATTATAGAAATTAAAAGTACTGATATAAGATAGTGTCGTTGGAAAATTTTACTCCCGGTTTATTTAATGCCGTACCTACTTCTAGAGATTGTCTTCTGTAAGACAATGGATTAAGTACCGATAAGAAGTTATAAGAACTTCAAGTAACTTAAAATAAAGAAGTTTGTATTTCACATTCAAAACAACGAGCCAACGACGAAGGAACATATACATAAAATCTGTTTAAGTAAACATTTCTTCGACACGTCTAACTCCCATTAAGCCATCCAGATAGCGCGCAAGAGCCTCTACATAAGAGTTCAGAGGTCTGAGGATTTCAAGGAGACCCATGCCCAACAGTGGGACGTGTAAGTTTTTTTTTTCAAGTAAATACAGTAGCAGTGGAGGTCAGGAAGATAGCGATACCCCCGCGTCTTCAAGAGCTCGTAAACACGTCGCTCGTGTTCTCTCTCCCCAGTCGTGTAAGGCCCCACCGGCATACGACGCAGCGCTCATAAAGTGTGCACATGTGCACTATACCGCCTCGTATAGGCAGAAATTCCTATTAGGAGAAGGCGAGTCGTCGCCCGACGATGACTAGTGCCAATCCGATAAACCTTTATGTGACTTCTCTTCGCTTCTACAGCATAAACTTAGGTCACGCCTGAGGAAGTATATTACTCATATAACACCGGCAGTACAAGAGTTTGGCGAAGATCACATTTTTATAGAGCATAAAACGGCAAACGGGCATTTGGAGAATACTGACGGCCGCATATTTAATAAGCAGATGTGCTGCCCTCCTTCCCTTCTCTTCTTCGATGAGCCATCGCATACTAGCAATACGCACTACACGTATCACGTGAGCTGGAGGTTCCACCCGGTCGTACCGGGCCTCCGAGTTACATCCTACTAACTATTTAAAAATATCTTATAATTTAAGAGAGTCCCAAAAGGGGCTCTCGACAAATGTAGTCGTATCGAGTGATATCGCGTATTGACTATTGGGTAGTGGACGTAGTGCTGTAAATATCTACAAAACAACACGAATACACATAACCAGTAAGTAAGTCAGTTTAGATTTGGATTATAGTCGGACTAAATATAAACTAAATATAAAAAAATACTACACCTTGATAATAATACTGCCATGTAACAATAAGTATATTTTTATGTCTACAAAAATAAAATTAATTCTTATAACTATTATTTCAATGACACTTCATCGTTCCTCTGTTCCTCTTGTCTGACTTCTCAGGTCGAAGAGTAGCGGAACTTGTAGGCGACGATAGAGTAAAATTCAATAAGTAAATATTAAATATTTCGTTAAGAGGTAGTGCCACGCTGCATTGTAGCGGAAACCTCTCGTACGCATAACATCTCCGCAGTTACAACAATGCTGACGCCTTTCACGCTGTTGAATTTGCGGTGGCCCATTGCAGGGAAGGAAGGCGAGTTGTTGCAATCTCCATAACAATGTGTGCGTTGGTAGAAAGACCACAACGGCTCGTTTGCCCTCTTACTATTAAAACAACACACGACTAATGAAATGAAATTAATTTGATTTGTTTACTACAGCGTATTGGAACACAAAACAATTATAATTACTGTCTTCAAGTTTGAAGCCAGAGAAGCATGCGTAGGTAGTATCTGGATTCTGGACCGGTTCTATTAGATTAGTAGCTCTATAAATCAATAGTAATTTGTGAAGTGGTCACCGTTGACCACGCAACACCAGGTGGCCACATCCCCCAGTCAGTTCACACATAAAAAACGTAACGAAAAGACAGTACGATATAAAATTTACGAGAAAAAGAAAGTCGAATGCATCGAAAGGAGTATAGACGCCCGTGCGTCGCCGTAGGGTCCCGGCATGCGAGGCTCTCCGCAGGACGTCTGCGTTCTGGCCCATCAGTGTGCGAAGCAACATTACGATGGCGACGCGAAGGCACTAAGGTCGATACGCATCATCATAATAGCCAACGCCGCTGGACATTTTTAAATTTATTGGTAATGCGTCAAATTATACAGCCTTACTAATTAGTGCCTTCATATTTTTTTATGACATAAGGAGCAAAAAATGTGGTGTTCGGAGTTACCTCATTAGGAAACGATATAAAGCGCGCGGTGTGAAATATAAAAAACAAGCAAACAACAACAGCGCTTTAGCGCGCGATTCGCTGCACAACCATGTTCGTAAACGAGGTGTAAATCAAGCTATGCTGACACCTGGACCAGTCACAGGTAGAGGATTTCATATGGAAAACTAGATTCAAGTGTCCACAGGCATGACCGAGTGTCAGGTTCTATCATGACCTGAACGTAATTAATACATTTTAAATTTTGTTAAATCTGTTAGCCGAGCTCAGTCTTAGCGTTTAGGTGACCACGGGCCACAAACACCCGCATAGATTAAGCAGATGCGTCATTTTTATAGTACCACTTGGGAACAAACGAGGGGTCAGAGCCTTTTCAGAGAACCGCCGCCTACAAGCATCCACTTAGAGGTTATGTAGACGTAGGGCACTACCCCTCTCCTTTCACTCAAATGGTTCACCAGAAACATACACATCGCACGAAGCGAGGCGAAAAATGTTACTAGACCGGTATCTTGTGAGCGAGGGATTACAATTTTCCGAAATCCAGCAGTTTCTCATTCATTTAATTATTCTACTTTTATATTTAATAATTCTCATTACCTCTAAAATCGCCCTTTCTTTCCCCCACCTCAAATGTGCCAGCATCTTGCATATATTAATAGTAGCGTACAAAATAATCTAGTCGGCTTGTTTGTTTATCTCAAATCAGACGCCGTTATTGTTTTGCGTCCGAGATTCCACTCGACGGGGTATGATCAATGCTAAAATTCAATTGTTTTGCTCCGCCAGGCGAACGCATCTCACTTTAATCTTTGAATAGCTAATTCTTATTATCACATCGACAAGGCTCGTTAATTGCGCCGGTGATGGCCGCAAGTGATTCCCGGTCCGTGCTGAACAATGCCACACTCATATTCCGCCGGCAGCTCCCAACCGTGTTGTCTTATCTCTCACATCGCGCATATAAAGTACTGCGTTTGTTCAACATTACGTGAAACAATACTAATTTTCGCCAACTTTTTATTGCCGTTTTATGAGCGGCGCGTTTCACATTGTCCGCTGACGGTTGGTGTGTTGATGGTTTTTACGGACACACTGAGACATATTTGATGATGCATCATAGTGGAAGGGTGGCTGCAATGGATATTATAAATATATTATATGTATTTATATTTATAATGACCACTGACCGGAGCAGTGGTGACATGCAGTTGATATGCCGTACACACGTAACACCGCGACCGCGCGGGTGCGAGCATATACCATATACCACACTTTTTTAATGTTTTATATTATATGCATATTATAATTAAATATAAGAAATTAAAGCAAAAATATTGTCTGTTTGTACACGCTCATCTCCAGAAATAATAGACAGATTTGAATGAAACCTTTTTGGACGGATTTTGTTTTTCTGCGGGCATCAACTACTTAGCTGAATGTAATATAATGTAATCATATCCGAAGTAGACATAAAATAAGCCCTTATCGTACTACTTAGCGCGGTAGGATATGATGTGATATTATAAATATGTTACAATGAGTTCGCGTATTACATCGATTATGAAAAAGAAATAGAAAATTTATTTCCCTGAAGGTTCTACATCAAATGTTCCAGTTTACGCAACAAATAACATCTTATATTTTGCCCAGGCCATTTAGGTAATTTAACTTTTTTTGTTGTGTAGTTACACAACGAAAAAGCACTATTTAACCGTACAGTAGCTCCGCTCTAGTAGAGATTAGCGTGTACAAACGGACAAACATTTTTTTTTTGTTTCTTTATCACCCCATAATTTTTGTTATTGAGACATATTTGATGTTACACACATTTATTTACTGTATGTTATATATATTATTTATTAGATATTATACAATATATAATTTATATGCCCACACGTATACCAAATTTTCAACAATCATTAACCTTTTCGAATAATAATAAGGATAAATCCTTAATTATCATAATATTAATATTATTATATGTACAATTATTATTAAAATACTTCTTGCTCATTTAAAATAATATTATATTAATAATAAAGCCAATTTTTGGCTAGGACGAATAAATACCAGTACACTACACGCACGTATTTAGTCTGCAATTTCAATTAGCTTTGACTTTCATGTAACTATTAAGAAATATTGATAGTTCAATATTTCTTTAAAAACTCACCAACTCCGAAAGCATCTAAATCTTTCAATCCCAAATATAGTTAGGTAAAACGGAGAAACATTTACAAAACTTCTAACAAATATTTAATGATACTTAAATTGATGATTTAAAACGTTTAAAGACATTTATAAACAGTCTGTAAATGTTCGGTTTACAACCAGTGGTATATAAAGTGGGGTAATAAAGTTTGTTTGTCACCGGACCCTTTCGACAGGATCTTCAAGATTTTAATGACACCCGACTTTAACGTAGAGGTAAACGTTCTACTAGGAATAGCGAGTAAAAATAATTGTTGTTCGCATTCGGTACTAAAGTAGAGAATAAAGTATACGATTACGTCGTTTTCAAATTGGCTATGAAACCTCTCAATTAGACCCGTCCGTCCCCGGCCTGATATCAGCGCTGGTAAAATCCTTTAACTTTATTTTTGATCCATAAAAAATTTGAAAACAGATACATGAGTAGCTAATGTGCTGATCAAATAGTAATATGGTTTTCTCTCTATCGAGTTTTTTGCCCTGTCCACAGCAAGTTAGAGTCGGTACATTTTCCACTATTGGCCTTTATTTCGTTTTCTTAAATATCTACTACGGTACATACTAGTTACAGACTTATTTATACTCGTAAAAAAGCACTTTCTAACATAACTTTTAAATCAACTATGTCAATAGTTGACGTGGGTGGTTTTGTGATATATTTATATCTTATATGGCTCATCATGAGGCCCTATCGGAGAACGCTTCACTGCAGGCTGACACACGACGCAACAGTACATCTGCTCATTGCGCAGCCCATATGTACAGACTTTTATAGCAGACTTTTAATGTCTGCAAAAGGCAGTCATGCCGATACCCTTATACATCCGCATAGTTCATATGCAGATCTCTTGCATTTCTTTCCTCCTCCAATCCCATGGGACGCCGGCAACTCACAAACCGCACAAAATGCATCAACGTGGCTGTAACTTTGCGGCGGTATCATGTGAGTGAGGAGTACTTAACGTGACAATAAATTCGGTATTAGTTTTATTGTAATATCTATTTTACCGTTTGCGACAAAAATGCAACGCCCAGCGTGCCTCGGTGCCTTCACGAATGCCCTATTCGAGTCAATAATAGTACACGTTCGCCGTAGAACCACACGACGTAATTGTAAAGGTAACCGAATGTGGCTCACGAGCAAGGCCCCATGGATTATGAATACTGATGAGTTCATTTAATGATACTGACTCTACCTGTGTCCGAAATGTTCTATGGATCAAAACATTAGCCCAGTCACAGGTGTTGACAACGGATAATATTAATACAATTAAGAACTATTTATATATTCATAATTTTTATGATAAAAATGTCATAATATATGAACATCGATGAACTTGGCAGGGTTCGAACCCACAACCGCTGAGTTTACGATCGTGACCTACCATTACAGCCATCGGATAGTAAAACAATCCATCCATATGGACACACAACATATTTATAACAACTACCGCGTGGTCTAGTGGTAGGCATGGTCAGCCACAGACGTGAGGTTCCGGGATCGAATCGCGGGTCCAACCAAACAAAAAAGTGCTATTATGATTTTCAATTTCTGACAACAGTCCGGAGTCAGATACTTGGCGTTCCGATCACATTAAGCCTGGCCGTGTCGGATGGTGGTCCTATCGGAATAGGAGAATGAAGGTATAGAGTGTGCAACTTGTGTCTGCGCAAAAACAAGCCTGCATTATAACAAGTCCTGGGAGGGTGGCCCTTCTCTATAGATATGACCGCTGTACCCGAAATGCGACTCGGTACCGTACTATTATATTAATATTGGTCTCCAGCACTATCATTGTCATCATAGCGATTCATTTATAGTGGGCATTTCCAGTGCCTGTTCTGCATAACAATTATGCTGATATCTATGGGCATAGGCAGTCAACAAAATATTCCGGCTGCTCGTTTACCCCTCGTTTGAGATCGATAAAAATTGCAGATTAAACGTTCGGCGTGGATTTTCGTTTTTGAGACTTTTCAACTGCGCGACAAATATGGATATGGACGAATATGGATGACAATTACATCTTTACTTCCATGGAATTAAATCTAAATCGAGATTACGAAAAGGAAGAGGACAATAAACTTAAGCCGCCCTGCATTTGAAGTCCGCACTTTCATAAAAAACATTTTTTTTTTCATGTGACGAAAGGAAACGCACGTCTACGGTCTATTTCAGTTTTGATTTATGCGCCAAGAGGCCGTGTGCCGGGCCGGGGTGGCATATAAGTTAACGGATTGTTTGCTCATAATTTATTGACTTCCGTGTCGTAGTCAATCTCCCGTTTGATAAGTAACTGCTGCGCTGTATGCTGTATACATGTTTTGGAATTGTGACTTCACTAATCTGTTAAATGCTAGCGTCTTCGACATGACGTAAGGAACGAGGATTTCACGCTCACTTGGTACCCTCGTAAAGTGACATCTATGTTGTCTTTTTGCTTGATGTTTGCGAGTTTCCGATGGCCCATTGGAGGTGGAAGAGAGAAAACGTATAAGTATATTCCTTGGTATTGGCCTAACCAATTGTAATACGAATAAGTACTACAATTGTTACAAATGGTAGGCTCGGGAAGTAATACTAGCGTGAAGTGATAGCTATGCTTTCGACTTTTATGCGGGCGTTGTAAAATTCGGTGAAGGAGGTCAACATATTTACGAACATTTTTGTGCCAAATTAAGACAAAATTTTAATAACTTTTACATGAATATACCTCTTACTTTCCCATTACAGGGGGACAAGCGAAGAGTCTCACCAACCCGACCGTGGTTCAAGCCTTGTGGTGGCGGTGGGGCTCAAGAGCCTGGGTTGAACCCAGGGGAAGTCAATTGAACCGAGAGAGATGTTCTTTGCACCCCTCTTATAAGAAGAGGGGACAAAAGATCAACAAGAGGAGACGCTTCTGCGCACGGGGCAAGCGGAGAAGATGGGAACCTCACCCCATTGCACTGTCCTAACGTTAGTGGGATTGTCCTGTAGTGAGGGACAACCGCATCTGTGGAGGTGGAGGTGGAGTCGGTCCCTTAGGGGCTGACGAGCCGTCGAGGTCCCAGACCAGCCAGACCAGTGAGGGAGCGTAAAAGCGTTTCCTTGTGTCAACAAAGAAAAAGGTGTCTCACCTACTAATCTGCAACAAGAAACTTACACTCTATACTGCGACGGTTAAATTGTGTACCGTACGTTCCCACATCCTCTTAATGCGCACAACCGTACAGCCCATTAGTGGCTCACGAGGCCGAACCTAACATTTGTTATTGCGCCTCCGTCCCTTGTTATCGACCCGCAGTGGGGATGTCGCGTTTTATGATAAAATTATTTATAGTATAAAATTTTGTTTTCGCGCAAAGCAAGACCCCTTTTTATGTTTAATGTGCCCTTTGGGTGTAGAGTTGTTTTAGCGGGCGCCTGCTAATGTTTATGATCGTGTAAAGTTCAATTTATCATTTTTTAATACGCCTCCGTTCGCCAGCAGCCAGAGGATGACAAAAGTGTTGCGCGAGACTTGTGGTCTAGTCGTGTACTGATTGATACATTATAATATTATCCGTAACTAGCAGTCAGTCCTGGCTTCGCACGGATAATTTACCAAATATGGCAAATACTTATTGCTTTAATTGCTAAATAATAATTTCGTAATCTAGTATTCTCGTAAACATTACACGTCGTGATAGTGACAACCAATTCAATTTATGACGGTCAATATCTGTTCAACCAGCTGGCTGTCCCGACAGACGTTGACAGCAGGAGTTGACAGCTGTCAATAATGTCTGCACCTATTTGAGGATTTACTATAATGTTATCATCCTTTGGTAATATTAAGGAGGTTTCATAATTATCAAAACGTTTTAGAAATAGCCTATGTTCATCACAGATGATGCGGTACTGTAGTGGTAAAATATATTTTTCAAGTCGTTCTAGTAGTTTCGGAGCCTGTGCAGATCAATGCAAACAAACAAACGATCAAATGTTTCCCCTTTATGATAGGTACATACAGTTTTATTAGCACTTGTGCATTATTGTGTAAAATCCTATAAATTTGTATATCAAATACGGAGAAGCTGTCGAAATATTTTTTATAAATGACCGCACATACAACGGTGAATGTTTGGTTTTCGTTATTTTCAACCCTGGAGATTGGAGCATCACATGTAATTTTTCCCAGGGACGCCAGTAGCCAAATCGAATATTTTTAATTAAAAGTTTTATGGGCCACCCCATAAAACTTTTATTTAAAAATATTCGATTTGGCTACTGGCTGACCAATTCTACAACAGCCTACCTAAAGTTCGCTCAAAAATTTCGCATACAAAAAAGTTCGCCTAAAAACAAAAAACTTAAAACTCGTTATTTTTATGTAAAAGTCAGATATTACAGATTACTAATCTCCTGCGTTCGTCAAAGTACTTACATCACACTACCACTGTTAATCCCAGACTAACCTCAAAAATAACCGGCGAGCCAAGTCCAAGTAGTTTTTTATTTTTTAAGTTTCCGATTGATGTAATCACAGAAATATCACATAGGGTGCACTCTACGCGCCGCCCGACGTGTCCAATATATTCCGTCATCATAGGGCAGTCAAAAATAAAGCGCATTACATATCATAACTGATTTTGGTAACTCACGGCCGTCTAAATTACTAGCATCGTGACTCAAGAATTGAGAAAAACATGTAAATTCAACAGAGCAAAGCAACATATTACACGAAATTGACATGGTCAAAAAGCTCACAAAATGCGAAGACATAGCCATTCATTCATGCCACTATTAAGTGAGCGACAGACAGATATTCCCGGTCGATACGGCTACAAGGACTAAGGACCGCACTAAGGACCTCTTACTAAAGATTTGTTGGGTGGTAATACTCCACACACCACATAGGCCCTAAACAGGCCCTCACCCCCCAGAGCCCATAAGTCGTCAAGGCAAAATCCGGTTGCTTACCAACAAACTACTTAAAGAAGAGCCACTTCTTTCACTTTCTTTCTTTCCAGGATTTCATGGGCACAGGCCAAAGGTACCTTCCTACCTACCTACCTGCGCCCAACTACTGTGCAAGTAACTTGTAAGGCATTTGTATCCATAACTGAACACTACTTACAACAACTACATCCAGAATATGTCATGACACACGTAAAACTTGCACAAAACAACGTTATTCTAGATCGAATGACAAAATACGATATGGACAGCAAGGTGTACATATCCGACATTCGATGCACTACTATCGATAATAATCAGTTCCCTCTCAACCGCACTGCCGAATGGTATTGACGAAGGTTTTACAATTCAATTAGCCTGGCCGGGTGTCGACGGATAGACCTTTTAAAATTCAAAACTTTTCCAACTCTGGGTAATCGTTTTCATATTTCGATGTACCTTTATCGATATGCGATAAAACAACACTTAAGTCACTTCCGAAATATTTGACAGCCTGTTAATTTATCAATAACTGCAATAGCTTTTTTATTCGATAAATAAACAGAATAGAAGATACTTAAAAATAAGTTTATAAACAACAACAAGACCATCTGCACGCCAGTTTTGTAACTTTAC
>JAFELO010001324.1:68133-93977 GCA_017140195.1 Eumaeus atala | reverse complement strand
GAATGGAAATTCAAAATAATTAAAAATAAATATTAAGAAAAATAATAGAAATAGTGCAACGTTATCAGATATACATGAATGCCGTCTCACACAACAGTACGATAGCTCTTAATATATAATTGTATTGTCCATGGCCATAAATCGGAATATATAATACAATTCTATGTAAGCAATCAACATATTCAAATTAATCGGATTTGATGGTTATCGACACCGTTAAGTGGATAAAGAAGACAAATTAACACTTAAACAGATGTATAACGAAAAAAAGGTATTCATAACGTATGTCAGCGGAAACCCCTTAACAAAGTCATTATTATATGTATAACCAACACTTATCGCATTGCCGAAGTGGGAGCTAAATATTTATAAACAGCCGGTACAGGTGCAGGGCCAAATTACACGAAGCAACAATTACACATTAACAAAACATCTAACAAGGCACACAATTAAAAGACGATAAGTGACCCGACGTCTTTTAATGCGAGGGGTCACTTTGTGATGATCGTGAGATAAGTAAATGCATATCCCTGTTTATTTCAAATTATAAACTTATAATGTTGCTTAATTATTTGTCCAGTGCCTGACGTGTTAAAAAAATATCAGACATTTAACATCATGGTGAACTTCGAGAAAAATAGCTACGAAGTCATAAGTCATTTGTCAGAGAATCCTCTCTGACAAGTGACTTATAATTACGAATGACTATAATGCCTAACCGAACAGATTATATATTCATTTACCAGCTGAGACCCGACCTCTTATTGATACATAATTTTAATAACTGTATATATTGTTATTCTAACATAAGCTTCTGGAGTCTAGGTGCATTTTTTTTTATTTATTTAGGCTTTCCAATGTATGTTACACTGATACTTAAAAATACTTACTAGGTACACACATAGATTGAACTAAGTGCAACCACTATTTAAGGAAAGCGCCGCAGGAGATTATACTGAGAACAAATTATTTTACCTTAAAGTATCATTTGATTTACAATGTTAGGTTGTAACCGAGTAGAGAGATTATTTTGAAGTCTATAATTAAGTAAAACTATAGTTAATTTGGTGAATATACATAATATGTTAAACCGAGTACATAATGTTCAAGATATTTTAGAAATATAAGAAGTTGAGATTTTGTCCCATTTGTTCGCCACAATTGTTTTTACTTCTTTCTTAAATTTATGAATACTAATTCCAAATGTGTCCAAGGTGTCACTTATTTGATTAATGAGTCTGCAAATTCTGTGTACAGCAGAATCAGAATCCATAACTGCCCTACGAAATGGAGGAACAAATGGAGTAAGGGGTTTTCTTGGATACTTGTAGGGTAATCTAAGTTTAAATTAAGCCAACAAGGCGGGGCAGTCAATGTAGTTATTAAGTAATTTGTGTAAGAAAATTAGGTCGATCATGTCATATCTTTTGAAAAAATCTAGTCGACTTGTAAGATCTTATATTCTAGGCCTTCCCAACGGAATATGTAATATGCCATAGAAATCGTTTTTGCACCCGTTCTAACCTTGAGGCATGGGCAGCATAGTGGGGTCTCTATACCGGAGAGCATATTTTAAAACGCTTCGTACCAAACTATCATGTAGTAGAATTTTGGTTTTAGGTTTACGAAATTCTTTTCCATTACGAATATAGAAACCCCAGCATTCTCGTAGATTTATTCACAATGTTCTCTATGTAAGGTAAAAAAGTAAGCATGACCACAGTAGTATTATTGACCTTTACATGAAATGTGCCAATTTAATAGTTAAGTTTTATGTTGTTAGTCTTTCTGCTAACCGTCAATTGTGACATTTCAATGAATCCAAAGTAATTTTGTTTATCTTCCACCAATAACCTAAGCTATCTAAATCTTTCTGCATCATGTTTGTATCCAAGACAGTTTTTATTACTTTTAATATTTTAATATCCATCTGCAAATGAAAGCGGGATACAGAAGTTTAAGCAATTTGGTAGTTCGTAAATATATTAAATAGAAGAGGACCGAGACGCGATCCTTGTGTCACACCGGAACATATCTTAAGACGCACTGTTGAACTGTACTGATGAAACCAGCAGCAACTAGTTAGAAAAATTCAAACAATTATTGTTGAAAGTAAGAAATTTAAAAAGAGAATCACTAATTTTATTATCGTTTTCAATATTCGTTTCAAAACAATTTTATTTGCAAACAAGTTATTACGAGTGTGTTTACTAAACAACAATGGGTATCCTATTTGTGAAACCTGGAAACACTTGCAAAGGTATGAGCCAAATATATGTGTCCCAATCTCCAGGTATCTGGGCATATGTCCCTATTGGTATTGGATTGGTAATCAGTATTCAGAGGCATTTAAAGGTATGTGATTGAAATCAGTGTTAAATACCTACTAACAATACCTACTAACTTTAATTAATACATATAGTTCAACCTTTTGAATCAGAACTTTCATCTTCTTTTAGAATATATTTTCAAAATTGCTTAATTCTTAATGGTTTTTGAGTAATGATTGTAAAACTGAAAGATGTTATTTTAAATTTTTGTCTTTATGTGCTATTCATATAATATATATACTAATTTATTTGAACACCTATCACAATTTAAAAAACCAGAGCAGGCAACACCAGCACTCAACACAAAGAAACTGATGAGTCCAGAACCCCGAAGAATCAAAGGGCCAGCCCACACACAAAATAGGCATTACCGTAAATGATATGTAGAGACCGCCCATGCTGCAGCAATCAGAAACCATAGTAATATTAATATTACAGAATATTTTACTAACCGATGAATTGAATGTAAGCTTCTGTGATTTTATAACATCACCCTCGGAGGCCATTCTATTGAACATTTGTTTCCTTTCCTTGACTGATATCTTCTGTTCATTGTCTATCAGCATGCTTTCACTTCTAGAGGTTGTCAGTGGTAATGGACTTGTTAACTTCTCTTCATCGTCTATTATAGGGCTGATATTTGTCACACTTGATTGCTTTTCTGGTTGACATTTATCAGACGACCTCCTACGGGGGAATACCTTTGGAGGCTCTTCGCTGAGTACTAGACTTTCTTTAGACTCATTACAACTAATATCTAGTGGTGCATTAATAGTAGGAGACGCTGGTGTTAGGTCTTGCATAATATTAGTGAGTATATTAAAGTCTTGATTTAGTTGTAGTGGTAGATTGGGTACGGGATTAGATATGCAGGATGGAGGTGCAGAATCTATTCCAGTTTCATTCATTTGCATTTCAGTTTTTTTCTCAGTCCCCTCAATCTCCTTAGTGACATTGGGCATATATTTCTTTTTTAATATAAGCCACTTCTCATTATTTGTATTTTTAATCATAGCCAATGTATTTACATGTTTTTTGAAAGTGTTTCTTGCTTGATCTGCAAAACAAGTACATATTACATTTTATTCCACGATTTTGCAGTAGGCTTTCTTAGGTTATGTTGTTTATTTTCTAACTGTAAGTTAGTAACCTTGTTGGCTGTAGAATTATAATAATGCAAGTAAGAATATAGAATAAGTTGATAGTACTCACCTCGCATTTCTGGGTTCATTAAAAACACTTTAAAGTGGTTAACTAACTCATGATTTGTCACTTTCCCATTGTGGGCTAACATAAATTTAAGGATTTCATCAAAATTTAACTCTGTGGGAGCGGACATAGTGAGTAATTACATCAGTCACCTTATAAAAAAAAAATTAAATTTATTCTAGCTTTGTTGTGAAATGTAAAATCTTGTAAACGTCAAAATAACGGCGACGTCAACGCAAAATTATCACAAGGTGACTAACGTTCCGTTATCGCAAACGCATAGATTTGTCAATATGTAAACAAAATTTTAAAGTCAAGTAAATAGATGGAGCTAAATTTAATAACACAATTGTTAACTACATACACATGCAAGCTTTTTTATATGCATAAAATTACATACTTACATTATTACTTTAGATATCAAAATTATTATATAATTGGATTTGAAATTGATACCCAGTGAAGCCTAAAAAGCCGAGACCAGAAAATTTTAAACAAATTTACCTTATTAATTTATTCAATTACTCCAATAATGTATGCCAGTATCAATTAATTACAAGTAATAAAATAAATAAAAATGAAAATACGTTTATTTCCCAATACCTTTAACATAATACTTAATTATCCAATGTTAATAACTTCAACTTATTAATTTGTTTCTTATCTACGTAAATTGTAGGACTCATAAGCAAATTATCTGGGTTATGGACCGCATCGCGGGTGAAGGTTTGCTCGAGATCCTTCAATTTTTCTGTAACATCTCTTGCAAACGTCTGCGATTCGCTTGAAAAATAATCTACATCAAATAGTGAACCTTATCGCAATCCATATTTTACACTGTGTGCGAGTGTTGTGCCATTAAAATTATTACAATCACTTTATCTCAGTCGATACCTCACACCTACTGGTACAAAAGTTCAGACTTCATATAGTTGCAAGGTTACTAGTTACTAACGTTAGCTGCTGTGCTCCAGGGTGAATTAGATTAGGGAGTCGGGCATATAATGGGAGATAAGTACCCTCTCATTCATATCACGCTAGTGGAAATTAGTCAAACTTAGTGCAATCTAATTAGTGTTAGTGTAGTGCTACATGTCAACCTTTGGGCCAGCACGAGCGTGGAGGCATCACTTGATAAAAATGACTCCGCCGTAAAATATACTTAACCGCTATGTTGTCGCATTTTTTTTGGTGTGGAACAGGAAAGAAGGGGAACTCATCTGTTGTCGTCGGACTGTACTTTATATATAATAAATATGTATCTTGAACGTCTAAGAATCTAGAATACTGTTGATTGAATGTATTGTCACATCTTGATGGAAATTCATGTTAACGCTTGAATAAAGAAATAATATTTAAAGTTTATTTCTTTATTCAAGGATTAATATAGAATACATTGATGAAAAAAGCCTCTCCAGTGCCAGTTGGACCAGTACAGCGGGCTTCCATAACAACGGATGGCCCGTGCATGACAATTTAAAGAAGTTGACATACTTAAACCGGACACCCTGCCGCCTTTTAGTAGTTTGAAGAAATAGCAAATGTAGCCCCCATACGAAGTGACAAAGTTCTAAAAGATTATCTCGAAGAGAAAGAAAAGTATGAAACGCATGCAGCTACTGAAGTCGAGGCTAGTTGGAAGAATGTATAGGGTTATTGGAAGGACAGCGCGGAGGGAAGAAGACCTCTGACGAAGGACCGTAAGACGCTGGACACAAAAGAATCTGTAAGTACCTTGCAGAAACCTTCTACCCAGAGGACGAAAACACCAGCGACTGCGAATGGCATATCCAAGTCAGAAGGCTAGCCAATGAGCGAAGACGCCCAGGATAACACCTGCGAGCCCCCATTTACCCTTACTGAGCTCGAAACTGCAGCATCTTCCTTTAGCCTTAAAAAGGCATCCGGTAAGGATGGTTTCACAGCGGACATCTGTCAGCAAGCCATAAAAACAGGCACAGAAATTTTCTAATCCCTTCAGAACAAATGCCGTCAGTTGAACCACTTTCCGACAGACTGGAAACAGACAGTTGTGGTTATACTCCGAAAACCTGCAAAGGACGACAACACATCCCCAAAATCAAACAGACCAATTGCATTGCTGCCTATCTTAGGAAAAATATACGACAGACCCCAGCGCAGTACCTAGGACTCCCTCTATGATCTGATGCACAATATAAGGGAAAAGCAGAAACAGAAAAAGATCATCACCTTGGTTTCTCTGGACATGGAGGGAGCCTTTGACAGTGCATGGCCTGCAATAAAAGCAAGACTGGAAGAAGGAGGATGTCCGAAGAAACTTAGACAAATAATGTACAACTACCTACAAGATAGGAAAGTCCAAATACTAACGTACTTACCTGGGTAAGGAATATTCGAAGGTGACGAACAAGGGATGTGTCCAACGATCAATAGGTGGAACTATTCTCTAGAATCTACTCCTGGACCCGTTCCCAAAAGAACTTCTTGAGAGAGGAAAATACTGCCAGGCATTCACGGATGACGTGGTACTTGCATTTGATGGAAATACAGCATCAGATATAGAGGAACGCGCCAACGCAACTCTTGACCGTATCCAGGTATGGAGATCAAAAATAAGATGAAATTAGCTCCACAAAAATAAATTGCATTACAATAACATGGAAGCTTAAATTTGATACTCCACGTCTGAGTATGGGCGGGATAAATATCGTCGCAACCAAAAGGATGAAGCTGTTGGGAGTGACAATAGACGATAAGTTGACATTTAATACCCATGTCTTAAACATTTATAAAAAGGCAGTAGGAATTCACAAACAACTGATTAGAGCGGCAGAGGCGCTGCTGGCGCCGATGACGAAGAAGAAGCCAGATTACGACCTTTGCCCAGTATCATTCATCAAGCGAAGCATACGAACTGCTACGATTGACGAATGGGACAATAGATACACAAACGGAGAATCAGCATCAGTAACAAAATTGTTCTTACCGAATGTTGGAACAGCTCACTACGTTACGAAGAGAATCAAAATTGACAACACGATAACCCAATTAATGACGGGACACGGTGGGTTCTCAGAATACTTGAACAAGTTCAAGAGTAAAGAAAGCTCATCGTGCATCTGAGATCCATCGCGACAGGAAACAATTTTGCACATCCTGACAGAAAACCCAGTCACTAGCCGCGAACTATACAACATTGAACATAGAATATACATGAAAATATTAGCTGATACGTTAAAAGTATAATGATTAGTAAACACAGAGACAAATTTTAGAATACTGTAAGACAATTGTAAAGAAAGTAACAAGTAGAAACAGTACGAAAGATAAAGTGTAAATAGAAATATAGGTAAAGCAAGTAGAGTATAAGACATATGTACAATTAAGATTAGATAAAAAGTATGTTGATATATTGTAAAAGCAAAAAAGATAAAGAACGTTTAAAACTTTATTACCTGTGTAAAAACAGGAAAATTAATAAAAATAAACATATTATGTAGCTAGTAAGAGTAGGATATTAGATGAGATGGGTGTCCCCCTAAACAAAAGAATGAAAGGATGAATGCTAGAAAGAACAAGTATGCGGCATGAAAGTGCGAGCAGGAAAAGAATGAATGAATGAAATTAAGAATAATGATTAGATGAAAATAGGCTCTGATTAAGTCAGAGGTAGTGAAGGCAAAACCAAAATGTCGGAAAAACATGGCTATCGACGATTGAATACAGTCAAATCGCGCAACTGGCTGATATTGGGGTTAGGATTCCAAATAGCAGTACCCTTTTTCAATTCTTAGTAGTATTTCAAGTATCTCAATGCTAGCTGAGGTTATTCGCATGGAAACCAAGTGTTCTGAAACCGAGAAAACACGATGACGGTTGTACGGTCAATGCGGAAAATGGTGCCTTTTCGAAGTTAAAATGGAATATTTTTTTCGACCTCACTTTGAGAGTTTAGCTAATGAAGTATCCTGACTCATGAGCTAGGTTCCTGCGATATATGGGTCAGGGCATATAGGAAATCTAGTGATTATCCGCATAGCAATGAAATCCACTGGTTTGCAACATGTCATAGATATCGATATAGGTACGGAATAAACTGAGTGGGAGACTGCCTGCAATAGGCCTCTCTCTGATCGGTTTACACATTGACCTGTTAAATGAACATTCAGACGGTCGATTCAACCTGCTATCTTCTCTGTCATCATATTTTTTTATTCGTTTAATTAATTTCGTCGACACTTTGGGATTGCTGGCGCAACTTAAAAACTGGCTAAGTTTTGATAATAATTATGTGATTATATCGCTGTACCGGTATGTAGGTACCAGAATGGAATCGTCTTTAACATTCCTCGGGTAGAAAAGAAAAACAAAGTTCAAGTACTAATTACTCAAGGAGATACTCATATGATATATACATGCTTAGTACCTAATCCTTCTTTTTGTTGACGCGAGGAAACACATTTACGCGCCTCATTGGCGTAAATGGTGGGCTCCAGTTGTGTACGGGGCTCGCGGCACATTGTAGTGCCGAATACCCACAAAAACCACTGCGAGTGCCATCAGTGCCTCCTTTGTTGAGGTGTCCCGGAACAAAAATCATCAGAGCACCACGACGGCTAGGTCTTTAAAAGACCGATGCCACTTCTACGGCAGGATTGCTATACACCACAGGACAATCCAACCAACTTTGGGATAGTGCAACGGGGTGAGGTTCCCAGCCTCGCCCCTTCTCATGTTGTTCTTTTCCCACTCTTCTTATAAGAGGGGTACAAATAGCGCCTCCTCTACCTGCTCTTTAGCCCTTAACGTTCAATACCTAACTTTAGGTTAGGTTAGTAACTACCTTCCCCAAACCTTGTCGTCGCGGTGGAGCTCAGTAGCCTGGGATGAACCGAAGCGAGGCCAATTGAACAGGGGTGGATGCTTTTTGCACCCCTCTTATAAGAAGAAGGGGCTAAAGAGCGCGTGGACGCTCTTTGTACCCCTCTCATAAAGGCTGCTTTTGCGGACGGGCCAGGGTGCGAAGATGGAAACGTCACCCCATTCCACTGTCCCAAAGTTGGTGTCCCAAAGCGCGTCGGAGTTATTAAAAAATTACTGTGAAGAGATAAATACTCGCACGCTTCAGCTCGTATAGGTACCTATATGTCCCCACCATGGTTCAAGCCTTGCCGTGGCGGTGGGGCTTAGTAGCCTTAGATCTCTGGACCCCTCTTACAAGAAGAGGAGGCTTAAAGATCACGAGGAGGAATCGCTCTCAGTACCCCTCTTATAAGAAGAGGGGACCTAAGAGCACCGGCGCTTTTGCACACGGGGCAAGGGGCGAGGATAGGAACCTCACCCCATTGCACTGTCCCATAGTCGGTGGGGTTGTCCTGTAGTGCTGGGCAATCCCATCCGTGGAGGTGGAGTTGGTCCCTTAGGGAGCTGACGAGCCGTCGAGGTGCCCTGAAGATTTTTGTTCCGGAGTTCCTCACCAAGGGCGGCACTGATGGCATTCGCGGTGGTTTTTGTGGGTATTCGGCACTATCATGTGTCGCGATTCCCACACACCACTGGACCCCACCCAGGGCCGGCGCGTAAATGCGTTTCTTCACGTAATGTACGGACTTAGTGTTTTATTAAAAATCACAATGTGGTTAACTCGGCTATTTTGTTTAGACTGCACACACTCATTAGTTCGTAGTACATCCATGGAGTATAAAGGAAAACATGGTGGATGCAAGCGTCTATTGTACCGGTGCGTGTACGCTCCGGGCACTTTATATGTTATAATTAATCAAATTATCCAACAACTTCGAAAAACCAACCGCTTATTAACTTAAATAAATATAATAAAATAGAAGGCACTTGTATGATTCTTTTGGATTGATTCTCATTTAAAATCCGATGAAGAGCATGCATATCGCTTAAACTTACAAGTCAATTTTGTTCAAACCAATTTTTCCTTGAAGTTTTTGTTGCATTTATAATCCAATTTTTTTACCTTTTAACCCTTGGTAGTTTGAAAGTTAGAGGGGGAGGATAAATTTTTACCGTATTAAAAGCATAAATCTCGCAAAGTGTTAGTACAATAAAGAAATCCTTCGAAACCTCAATATTATTTACAAATACCCATTCAATGACACCCCACACATCATCGCTTCAGCTGAGGTCCCACCATCCACCATTTTGTGATATACACTGTTCCTAACAGTACTATGCAAAATATTCGTGTTTTTTTAAAACTCCACTGTCTATATGTGTAAGGTCCAGTGTGTTTATTACGAATAAAGATGTTATTATCATTATTATTTATATATTATTGGATGTTGCTTTCAAAGATATATAAAAATAAAATAACTAGACGCCTGAGACTTTAATAATCTGAAAACAGGACCTATGAGAGGACTCCAAGTGCGGGAAGTTGTGGTAGTGATCTGCAGAGTAAATATTTTTTTTATTATCCAATTCCGTGATACGATTCTAATCCTACACAACTTAGGGATGTGGTAGAAAAGAGCATAGGTATCAAAATAGTTTCAAGGACTTAGTCAGAGGTAGTGCCGCCCTCTCGCGCACATGATACCAGCACAAAGTGACATTCAGAGGACAAAAGGAGGGCAACGCACCGGAACAGTAATTATGCGGATGTTCTTGGGTGTCGGTATTCATAAAAAATATTTGATTTCTCGCTTGTTCCCCTGTGCTTTATAGAAAAGGCTCGAAGCGGATCTGCCATACGTCTGGCACTTTGTATTATGGTTCAAGACAATTGTTTCTCAAAGGAATTTACAATTCGCTTATAGGAGAAAAAACAAATGACATATACTATTCTCACATTAGTGTTACCTCACGCTCACGATCACATTATTTTTAGTGATTATTTGCGGGTATATCTCAAAACAGCAACAGACACAGGTCTGAACGCGTGTGTCCCTCTGGTAAGACGACTGTGGGCATCAAAAACCACTTGCTAATTGCTAAGAGGTGAATCAATTATCAGTTTGCCCTCTATATAAAAATTAAGGAGCTTAATTTGTTGAAAAAACGTGAGGACCCAAATAGTTCTGCGCATTGTACTGTGACTCGAGTGTTTTAACATTGCCCCAAAAGGTTTTCGATGATACACCAGCCACCTGACTCACGAATTTTTCATTTAACATTCTCCGCAGGTTGTGCATGTATATTAGTAATGCTATTTTTGAATGCTTGTTCCGTATTAGCGAGTCGTGATCGTTTTTACCGCGTGGTCGCGTGAGTCGCGACACGAATCATAGTAATGCAAGGAATTAATCACTCGCCGATACAACAGTCCGTTATCAATTTATTCATGTCATAATTGTTAAATTCTTGGCGGAGCATTTTGTATGTTGTTCCTTTATCATCCTCGACTGCTACTACACAACCAAGACAGTGGAGGAGACTAAAGGAAATATAGTCGCGTGGCCATCCTTTACGCCCGTACTTCTAATGGGAATCTGGTCTCTGGTAAACTCTTATGGAACAACACAGCCTAACAGCACTCCCGCTGATATTACGTGAATGCACCGCATTGCCTTCATTAAGAAGTACAACTCGCTCTTAGGCACAAAAACTCCCCAAAGCGCGAAAGCATAGTCACTTACGTACGGTATCATGTGGAGTGAGTGGTACTTCCTTGAGATGACATCTTTTTTCATTATCACTGAGGGCTGAGTGAGTCACTGTTCAACGTAATGGCCCCGACCACTCTGGCAAAAGTGACAACAACGAAAATTACTCAAACTTGAATCTAAATTATAATACACCGACGACGTGACGATTTAACTCCTTTTTAACTGTCCTCATAATAACTATTATTTTTTTTTAAATTAACATTCAAACCAGTCCCTCACTTAACCAAGCTTTCGTCACAAAAGCCGAAGATTGCAGATATTCAAACCTATAGCATGTCACCATGTTCCAGGTTATTTCTACGGCTCATCGAACAAGGCAAGTTAATTAAGAACGAAGCTCATGACATAGTTAAACACTTACTGCGGATAGTTGGAGCGCCTTACAAGCGTCCAATTAAAAGTTAAATGTCTAATTCTTGTTAAACTCACCAACTTCCAACTATTAGGAATCGGAGTTTTAAGTGCCAAAAACTAGAGTTGGCAATGATGTGGTTGATGCCTTGGCAGGTGCAGCACAAGCCGAGGGTACCATGATCAGTATAAACTCTTGCTTTAATGATATTGTAAGTGATCTATTAAAAAAAGTTTTTATGAGGAATGGGATAAATATTTCCATCAAATGTCAAAGAACTCTGGTATTTGGTATAGGACCTTTGTTAACAAGCCATCCAAGGTACACTGGTTCTCGGATACCAAAATCAGCAAAAGAGATTTAACGCTCTGTTTTCGCATTCGTTCTAATCACTTTCCACTGAATAATTTTCTTTTCCTAACGGGTAAAAGGGCTAACTCTAACTGTACAACATGCAACCGACATGAAGACTTATGTCATCTTCTTGTAGGATGTGATAGAAACGAATGTCTACGACAAGAAGTTATGATGGACAATAAATATAATATAGCTGAACTTTTCTTTTTTAAACATAACATTGTTAGCTCTAATTTTAAATTAGAATATAGTGATAGATTCTTAAGTTATGTTATTCATTCTTATATAAATAAGGGATTTAGAGTTAAGTTTATTTTTTTTTTGTGTAGGTGTAAGGCTGACTTAATATTATGATGTAAGCCTTTAAATAAATATAAAAAAAATAGAATTCGCTTCAAGTTATATGGAGTTCAAGTTTCATCTTGGCGTTCACGAGTTCCAAGTCGCAAGCGAAGTGAGCCCGGGACTCGGGCCAACATAATAATAGTTAAATTATTGATTGAAAACACTCATATCGGCGGGAGGGGGGCGGGAATTTGTCGTTTATCTAAAATTATACGTATAGAAAATTATAAACTACTAAGTTCAAAAGTAGAATTTGGTTTCCACTTCAAGTCATTTCCCAGCCGCTAGCGCTACGTTAATGGGAAGCTCACCAAGGGCCAAAGTTTTGCATCCGGCAAGTAATTTAGAAGCCTCATTCATTTTTTCAAGATGTGGATGCCAGGACAAATTTTGCTGCAGTTGGTAATTCAATTGAGAAAGTACGTAGAAAGTTATTTGTCGTTTTGTAAGAAACAAAAATTTAAGTGTTTAAAGGCAATAAATATAATTGAAGCTTAACATCTATTTATTTAGGTAGTGCTGCTTGTCGCTTTAATCCTTGCGACAAAGTTCTGATGATTAGAGTGGACCTACTCCTACTCCTCTACCACCACCATCTATATGAAGTTATTTGCATAATCATTTTTTTTTTAATTTTCCTTAACAGCGTGACTTACGAAAAATGTATTTGTATCTATTCAATGCAAGTTTTTCTTATGTAACAATTCTTATTATTAGGAGAATAACATACAGTATAATAATTGTCTATAATGTATTTAATATGACTCCTAGTTCATATTATTTAGGTGCTTACATAAAGCCCAAAATTCTTGAAGCGAATTTTTGCTAATTTACAATTCTGCAAATATCTCCATATCTGTGTGTGCTAGTATAGTAGGCTGATGATTGATCCGGAGGCAGATCCAAAGAGAGGCCTAATCAGCCCTCCCTAAAGTGCACAAGTCATGGTTTATATTTATTATATGCCACAAGTCGTAAATCATGGTTTATATTTATTATATGCCACAAGTCGTAAAAAACATTCGTACAGTCTACTGCTAGGCTTAAGCTACTACAGTGCAAGTCTTCTTCTGCACGCTGTTTAGATGCAGCCGCAGCGGGGCAGTTAGAGGCATCCGAAGCTTCTGCACGCTGTTTAGATGCAGCCGCAGCGGGGCAGTTAGAGTCATCCGAAGCTTCTGCACGCTGTTTAGATGCAGCCGCAGCGGGGCAGTTAGAGGCATCCGAAGCTTCTGCACGCTGTTTAGATACAGCCGCAGCGGGGCAGTTAGAGTCATCCGAAGCTTCTTTTAGTCCGAAGAAAGTAAGTGTTGAGTTCTTGTATGATGTGTGAGTATGTGTCACGGACTTCGTGCACGGACATTCCGGTTCATTTTTATCATTATATTCTACGATACGTTAATATCAAGTGATGGTGAGGTCTCATCGTTAATTGTTATGATTATATTCCGTAGACATCGAGTGATAATTAGGCCTCATCGTGAATTGTTATAATGATATTCTACTATACATTAATATTAGGTGACAGTGAGGCCTCATCGTAAATTGTCATAATTATGTTCTACGATAGGTTAACAACTTGTGATAGTGAGCCCTCATCGTTAATTGTTATGATTATATTCCGTAGACATCAAGTGGTAATGAGGCCGCATCGTGAATTGTTATAATTATATTCTACGATACATTAATATCAAGAAATAATGAGGCCACATCGTGAATTGTTATAATTATATTCTACGATACATTAATATCAAGAGATAATAAGGCCTCATCGTGAATTGTTATAATTATATTCCACGATACGTTAATATCAGGTGATAATGAGGCCTCATCGTGAATCGTTATAATTATATTCCACGATACGTTAATATCAGGTGATAATGAGGCATCATCGTGAATTGTTATAATTATATTCCACGATACGTTAATATCAGGTGATGATGAGGCCTCATCGTGAATTGTTATAATTATATTCTACGATACGTTAATATCAGGTGATAATGAGGCCTCATCGTGAATTGCCTGACGACGCTGTATATTTTATAACAGGTAGGGCGAGGCATCTATATCATATTTCACAGGTTACTGTGAAAGTCACAAACATCATGACTACAACATGGAACCAGCCTTAGTCTTGTAGCTGCGTAAATAGACGGTTGTAAAGAAAGTTAGTGCTCTCATTTGATTAATCAGTTCCTCTAAGTATACAATAGAATTATCTCTTTTATCAAAAAATCGTATAAAGTTTACTTCTAGTTAACTTACGTACTCCTTTTTTTCACCCGGAAAAATCCACAATGGACACCCACTCGCGTCAGTAGTCACGGGCAGGGAGCGTTCGGCTCGGAAGGACTAAAAAACTGGGGTGTACGCCGCGTGCCGTTCGGTGACAGAACAAGTTCGGGGAGCCTGATGGCATTTCTCCGCGCTTCCACCAACGTTTGCTTGAGCAATCACTTCTCGCTGTAGCACACATTATATACAACGTAAGCATAGGCGGAAGACTCATCTCAGGACATGTTCGTGTCTGAGACGGAGTCTCCGTGACCGAGACGGTCTTTAATGCTTTTCATATAACTAAACAACTTGGGTCCGGGCTCGTGGTCTAAACATGGTAGTGCTAGTGGCACACGCATATTTTATATTTATAGAATAAGGATCGAACAAGAAGTGATATATGACTACCGCCACCCATAGACATGTGCGAAACTTAAGGTCTTGCAGGCGCCATTCCCAGCCTTTTAGATAAGTGTATGCTATTTTCTTGAAGAATCCTGTGTTGTGTCGGTTCGGAAATAACGAGGCTGGCAGTAGCAGGTGACATAGAGTTTTTTATACTTGGAATGAAAATGCGTTTAAAACGCATATTTTGTGGGCCTACGAATGTGTTGGTGGTGATAATGAATATAAGAATTTTGACGCGATGTTCGAAAGTAAAATTCCACTTCTGGTTTATAGTCTTATTGCTCGAATAATGCCACGGAACACTCCCCGTACAGTCTTCGGTAAAGGATACAGAGCGAGGCAATATATTTCCGAAGTACCAAAGTAGAATACGGTCAAATTGAAGCTAATGAGGTGTGGCAGGCTTGCGCCTTACAGAATTGCAGCTAGACTGGCATGAACTGCACTCCCAACTGCTTGGAGGCAAATTTTGCCTTCTTTTCTATGTGACCATGAAAAAGAGCGTTACAAGATATGTCCGTTAGTTTTCTGATACTATCTGGGGCCATTTCGCATCAAGTATTCACGCTGTGGGATGAAAGGTGCAGCCCTGATCATTTAAAGTACAGTGAACGCGAAAAGAGAGCCTAGGAGATCTGCTTTTATTTGACGCATGGGCCGACGAGCCACCGCTCCGGTGCAGCGTTATTATAGGAACCCGAACGCACGGGATACCGAAGGAAGGCAAGCTAAGCCAAATCTGACGGTGTACTTTTATTTTGCCTTAGCAATTAATATTTGGAAGGATATGGAGGCAGAATTATGATTCTTTTTAAATACAATTTTTATGCGCCGCCGCATCTGTCCAAGCCCTTATGATGGTATATACCACATAATACGTGCGAAAATACGCAAACGAATACTGCAACCTGCTGCTTACAGGTACAGGTAAGAATGGGATAAAGGCCACAATCTCTTGAAGGACCACATTAGCCATTGAGTCAGCAAGCAACTGCTTAGGATAATCCAATTAGCGAAATCAGTCCACAACAGGCGTAGCACACAATGAAGAGCCGCATCTTGTTCCAATCTGCTGACATATAATGCTAAATACAGCGACAGCTTAGGAAACGCGGTCGTTAATCGTTTCTGATATGCATGTGTATGGGTCTTCGAATCAGGTAATGATCCGACGAGCCCAGAAGAGCTTCCATGGAAAGCAAGTAGCTGTTGAGAGAATAGCAGAAGGTCCAACAGGGAAGGTGTATAGTCTTCCACATTATCGACGTGAGCAAGGAGTGCCTTTTTTTTTGCTGACGCGGGGAAACGCATTTACGCGCCTTCACTGGACCTGGTTAGGGTCAGTGGTGTGTGGGGCTCGCGACACATTATATAGTGCCGAATACACACAAAAACCACCGCGAGTACCGCCAGTGCCGCCTTTGATTAGGTGCCCCGGAACAGCAAATCATCAGGGCACCTCGACGGCAAGTCAGGCCCAGAAGGGACCGACGCCACCACCACAGACGGGGTTTCCTGCACCACATCACCGACTTTGGGACAGTTCAAGGGGGTGAGGTTCCCATCCTCGCCCCTTGCGCCGTGCGCAAAAGCGCCGCCACTTTATCTCTTTTGTCCCCTCTTCTTACAGGAGGGGTACTCAGAGCCGCCACCTCCTCGGTTCAATTGGCTTCTACCAAGGTGTCTCGCATCACCCCAGGCTACAGAGTCCCGCCGCCACGACAAGGCTTGAACTATGGTGGGGCTGTTGTGCCTACCATAACCCAGTGTAATCGTGTCGTGAATAGATCTTCCGGCATGATCGGTAGAACGTGAACAAGTCATTTGGTGTCTCTCTTTCTTCTCTCATTTCGAATCTGTGGTCTCTTCACCATGTTCGACGGGTTGCTTTGATAAGTACACGAGTGTAGTCTAACCACCCCTCCCCCCAGAATACGTTGGGCAGCATAGGTATCCAAGCTCAGGTACCAGTTCTGCATCCCTGCTATGGTAATATACCTACTGCTTAATATTAGTATATGCTCACGCATTAATATGTGTATATAGCAGAACTGAGGACATTTCATCTTCTCTAAACACGTAACTGTAACATCTAGTATTTGTACTACAAGTTGTACATTTGTTACATTAAAAAAATCGTTGTTAAATATAAGTTATGTAACGTAACGTAAAACGTATTTTTTCATTTTATTACACATAACCACGAAATCATAATTTATTTTCATACTGTGTTCGTGTAATTAATAAGAATTAAGGAAGGCAAAAAAATCCTGTAAAATTTTGAATATATAGAAAATGAACAGGGCAGACTTGCCTTCTGATCGCTTCGATCAAAAATGACAAGATATTATTAAACTTAATTTATTTTTGTATTAATCATCATGATTTTTGAATTATTTCGTGTTTAGTGTTGCAAACCTGTATTGGTAACATTGTGTCATAACGAATAATTGTATAGTGTATTTACAATGATTGTCGGTTACCAAGTATGTTTAAAATATGATATATTGAGTCAGAACTTGTCGTCTCGAGTGCTAGTTGTCACTATGACAATAAACCACGAATAGGTAACACCGCCTAAGCAAAAAGAAATATGTCTAACATGGGAAAACTATGTTTGGATGCAATAGAGACAGGTAAGTTGGGAAGTAGTGATGACAGTGTTGCCAACTGTTATGAGACAAATGGGACCGTTACTTCAGCCGTACTAGACCTCGGTACCCCTAAATTATTAAATTTATTTATAGTCTTACAAATGACTAGGTTTAAATGATGCGGAATGACCACATTAATATGTAATTTGCGTGTTATTTTTTATATGAACACAATTAAAATGCTTTATCTCGTGACAACTGGGACGCCTCTCCCCTCTTATGAGATTATTATTTTTTAAACGTAGAGAGAGGTGCGTTGAAACTACTTACTACGTACGTTGAAAGTAAGAGTGGATTATGTTTACTTATAACTTCCTTTCAGAGCTAGGTAACGCACATCGCGAGGAACTTATTCCTTTCTGATAACTATGGTGACACTCATTGCTTGTAGTAAGAGCTACTGTTGCGTTGCATCAGTATTGGACCGGCACGATTTCTAGCCGTCACGTGTCTGGTATATAGTGATTTTTGAAAATAATCACTTTTAAATATGTCTTAGTAATGTCAATTGAAAAAAATTGAATGATAATAATAAACATTTCACGTTAATGTCCTTCCAGTAAGGTAATAGAAGTCCTTTGCGATAAATTATTTCTTCCTTGTGTGTATTTGAAACGGTAGTAAAAATTAAAATATATATTTGCCTAAATAACTAAAAAGTTATTGCTTTTACTCTTAACTAATTATTACTTTCAAAGTTTTAATTTTTTTATCTTTAAGATATTTAATTAAATTAATTACTTTTAAAGTTAGTAGTACTTCGTTATTTTGTTGTTAGTGACAGTGTATAATGGGTTCAAGTCTTTGTTTTGAGTTTGGTGGCATATGGTTCATGGTACATAGAGGATGGTCAAGTTGGCTGGTATGACGGTACGGCCATGTTGCGGACGGCGGGAAATCGCGGCCGCCCATGGGAGGCGTGATGCGCGCGTGGGAGTGGGACGGCGCTACGTCCCTCTCGAGAGTGTGTGCGGGACGCAGGCTAGCCGTGCCGCAGAGGGCGTACGTATGGCAGATCGCCGCACACTCCTGTGACGAGCGGCCGGGAGCGAGCGTCTCGCCACACTGAGCTGTGACGGTCTCGAATGCGCGTGTAAAGCGTTTTTTCCCTCTCTCTCGGACTGAATGTCGCGTAAAGAGCCTCCTTCCCGCCAATAAGAAGTTTTTGGCGCGAAAATTCGCGGTGGTTATGATGACTGTTTTGTGAATTTTGTGCCGGGGTTGACTTGTTTCGTAATGGATGACTGGGAGCGGCATGTGACTCCCCTCCTCCAGGACATGGGCTGTTCGAGCGAGGAGGCACAGGATGATTTTTTCAATCAGCAAGACGTAAGTGCTAGTTAAAGTAGAGATAACCGGAGGCGTAAAGCCGGCGATGCGAGTACTGGCGAATATCACTTGTTGTTATCAGGCCGTTGTAAAACTGAAGCATGCCACTGATAAGGCAACAAGAAGCTTACACGTGTTAAAGGTTTACAGTTAGAGATATTGTTACAGCGATCTAATTTCATGAACGACCAAGTAGATACATATATTACGGCAGTGGCGTTACCTGGGAATGTTCATAAACAAATCTTACAACAGTTAAATTACTAGATATATCAAAGATACTATAAACACATTTAATGAAATATTTTAATAAAAGCGCTACTAGCTATGTGTTTTAATACATATTTCAGTGAAAAGGTTTATTCAGCCTATTAAAAAAAATAATACATACATAACCAACCCCAGTTTATTACATATCTTGAATATGCATGTACATCTGCACAAAGAATTCATTGAAGATCTTACTTGATATAACTTATATACTTTTATGAATTCTTTGGCTACTATTCTTAATATAACTTTTCTAAGTTACCAAAAGTTTTAGTAAGATTGAAGATTTTTCACGAAAACAATGTTTATACGATATATATATTATAAGTATGAAATATAATTAATTGTACTTACTATTCAGCGATGTGGGCCAAGAGTCATGTAAACGTAACACAATGCTAGTATACCTGCCTACCATGGTGTATCTCAATTATTTATGTTCATACTCTAATAAGGTCTTTATTTTATCTGGGACGAGTCGTTGGGGGGCTTGCAGATGTTGCAGTCTAAATGAAGCCCGAGCATGATCTTGGTCAAGATAAGAGTCATGTTTCACGAACAAGTTATTCCTAGACCAATTAGGGTCACCGGGAAAACTCTACACGGCTTTTATCTATTAAATAAAAATCACATCCTAATATAATTATTATATGATAATGCGTATTTTAGATACACTGTTGTTGTGCAGACAGCTAAAACAAAACGTGTTTACTTATGTTCTAAAGCCCCCATTATTGAAGACATAATGATGAAAGTCCTGTATCGATGCGTTCAAAAAGCAAAGTACTCTATTCTCCAGGAACTACTGCTGATTGTAGCAGTAGTAGCACTCTAGTCTAGTCTAAAAGTAAATACAGGTAAGATATATCCTGGATAAATAATTTTTAAAAAGTTACTTACCTATATATGTATGTAGGTGTCTAAGGCGAGCCAACTGCTGCTCGAAGAAAGAAGGCATTTGCCCGTCAACTAAGTTTAGGAGTAGAGGTCATGTCATCACAAGAAGACGTTACGTTATTCGATCTTCGATTACGGTACGTTAATAATTTCCGTAAAATGGCAGATCCAGTCTAAATGAGAACAGGTGAAGAGAGACTGGTAGATGCTGGGGTCGATACTGATGATGATATTCTTGTACCTAATTTATAGCTAAAGATGTAAGTCGAACCATCTATGATCTACTACAGAGCGCTATCTCGATCAACATCAATGTGATTTATTCAAAAGATTCGGATTATATTTATATCCTGTCGTCGCATTCGACGGTAATCTAGAAATAAATTGTCCGTAATTAACAGCGTCATTAAAAACCAGCGTAACTTGTCGATAAGATTTATTTTTAACAGACATTTATTGACACTGTCGAATACTGTGTCGCATTTTTCACTAAGAAGCTTCCAAATTGTTCACAAGATATTGGACCAGAACATTCTCCACGATACATAAATACTATTACCTACACGCACAAACAAACTAACATCCTAATGCGTGCTTCATACTAATATACTTACGACTATTACTAAGTTCGACTGTATATCCGCTGAACTGATTTAGATCAAATTTAGTATGGATATTAATTATTATTATAATTCAAATTTAGTATTAAATACCCGAGTTCAATAGGATTGTTTGTTTTTTTCAATAACTAACCCGTAAGCGACAAAAATCGGAGGTAAAATTTTGTACGATGTTCATATCATCAATCACGTTTCTACGCTCACGAAGTCGCTCGAATATAATATGTTCCGTACAACAATTAGAGTATGTTTAATGTTTATTTTCCGTACTAAGGGAACCGTATTTTCATCAACCTTCGTCTGTACGCGACTAAATGCATATAATGCCCTGATAGGTTATTGCACTATATCATGAACAACTGCGGTAATCAAACCATACAAATATTTAGCATGCCACAGCCGCTCCCCCTGCGCCCTCATTACTTTCATTCTTACTCATTGTTGAAATAACTAAATGTTGAATTATCAAACTATTTTAATTTGGTTACACGTTAGAGTCGGCAAACATCATATTTTGTCCTCGTTTGCTTTCTCCAATAAAAGAACACATTGTCATATTTATATAATTTACAAGAAGTACATATGCAACAGCACACACACATGTAACAATAACTTCCAATTACCTTCAACGAGTGGAGACGGCCTGATAATGATGATGTACCTTTAACATATACATTTTGTTACTTTGTCCACCTTGTCGACGTGGCAAAATGATTTATTTGACATCATTAAATAATCTCCCAGAAAA
Source organism: Eumaeus atala (assembly GCA_017140195.1). Taxonomy (NCBI): domain Eukaryota; kingdom Metazoa; phylum Arthropoda; class Insecta; order Lepidoptera; family Lycaenidae; genus Eumaeus; species Eumaeus atala. The sequence goes on along the minus strand of JAFELO010001324.1, from coordinate 72,562 downwards.
CTTAACTTATATTATTTATAAACAAAATTATAAAAAGGCGATTATCAATGCAACACGTACGTATGTAAATTAGCGAAATTGCAAAATATCCACATATATAACAGCCTTTAAGGAACACACAATTTCTTCTATATGTGTAAAAACTGTACACCACGTACACACTCACGTAGGCGCCTCCCGGTTTCAGTTGCGTTACCCACGAACTCCACTCTTATCTGTTTTAGCGTTTGACGTGATTATTTGTATATTCAGTCTTATAGATAATATGATAGTATCTAATACTGAAAGTATTGTTAAGTCTGATTCATTACCCAGTTTCTTATATATAAATTTCAATAGTCCTTGGAAGACTTGACATTTTTGAAATACGAAATGTTTAAAAAATGTGCGCAGGCATAATAGATGATAGGCACATCTCAATGAAAAATGAGTAGAAGTCACGGTTGCAATATTTCACTAAATGACGTAGAAAATATATTTCAATGTTGTTTAAACTACTCTAGATCAATTTTGCCCAGTTCTCAGTATCTGTTGAACGTCTCTTCAAGGAAAATAAATATCGACAAAGATCTTCGTGGTGAAAGGACGGTACATTTGGATCTTATAGGATTATGATGGCGTCGTGTTTAAAAAATGATCTAACTTTTTATCACTATCAGAAGGCCGTAGTTCACCCTGCAGCACATATGCGTCTTTTCCAATCAATATTAAAAATACCACAGCGTTTATGAAGCTTATAATCAAACATTCTGCTATATTATATACCATTAATCTGTATGGATTTGAATGCCGCTATCGATGCCGCTTGTTATGTTAGTGGTAATTACACGATAACTCCACGGCATTAAATATCAGTGCGATTAATATAAATAGTCAACGGCAAGTACTCTATCCAGCCTCTATCTTAATAATTATAATAGATACGTATATGGCCTACGAATACTAGTCTCGTCGCCCGAACAATCTGATGAAGCTGCACTGAGTTCATTTAAGTTAGTGGCAAATATATTATTTGCCGACCTTGCGTTATTCGCTGAGACACGATTACCTCGGCGGTGCTCCATCGTCGCGGGGCGTCGTACTTTATTTCACTGTAATGTATAATAGTATAATATCCGTCCTACGGTAACTGGCTCGCATATCGACAGCAGCACGCATAAGAGCGCAGACTTTGGCACACATTGTGCGGTTCATGGTGTCCTCTGGCATATACATAACACCGCTCACTTATCCTTGGTCAGCGAATATCACATAAATTATCAAAATGTTCAGTTGTACCTGTAACATAATGATTATAAAATGATAGCAATATGCTATCATTAAAGCCCAAGGGGAATGTTAAACTTGCTATATAACCTTAAATAGAGATCCATACAACAATAGAAGTTCCAGAGAGCAGGAGTTCAACCGAGTCTTTAGCTTGTACGGTTGAGCTCGCTATAGAGCTTTTTTTTTTTTTTTTTTTATTTAAATAATATTTTACCTGTATACTACAAGCTATATCTACTATTACAATCAGGACTCGATTCCATTGGTTATAACCGTGGATCGTCACGCGGCTCGGAGGTTGAATATCACGTATATACACTGAACACACATCAGAAACAGACACTCTACATGTATAATGCAAGCACTGAGTGAAATCACATTTTATATAAATGTGATTCACTTCGAGTTTTGTCAAAGAGCAAAAATGTAAAATAATTGAATGTGCCGCGGGGCACAGCTAGTAATAAACAAAACTTTTAACGTTAGTTCTGCAAATCAGTTGATAATCAATCATCTGCATTTATTTATTGAAAATAATTGAGCTGACTTAAATACCAGTAGATTGTTCCTACATACTAACAATGGTCACCAAATGCGATCTGTAACCCCTGAAATGAGTCTCACTCACTCCCGGCTCAGCGACGGTCCACGGCCGCAGTCTACTAGTCTCTATCTATCGGCACCGACGTTATTTTGCGGAAGCCCTCGACACGCAACGAATAATATTACTTTGCAATACGTGAACGTAATCTATATGGTGATATGTAACATGCAAAACATGCATAAACTACCCTCCCACCACCTCCCCACCCCTCCGGTAAGTGTACCGACGGACAAAATAACGTACGATAAAATATACGGATCGCTAAGCAATAAGTAACGGTGTAAATCGACAGGTCTACAGACCTTCACTATCTATAAAGTGACGAGAAAATACACGGGGCTACTGACACATTTCCTATCTTGTACAGAGATGTTGGCCGCGAACACTCTGTCAAGAGTGTCTCGAATGGGATGAGATGATGTTAGAGATACGTAAGGGTTTTTTTAAATTTTGGTAGCGAAGGAGCAATGGCAGGGATTGCCTAGTAGTAGGGGAGCCGAAGATATGGTCTGTGGATTCATTCGAGCGTGTTCATTAAACATACGGGAACCGCTCACAACGTTTAGGTCCTCCACACTTAATGTAGCGTCTCAGCAGCGCAGGAAAACAAAGATTTATAAAAAGAATATAGGTAGATGTGTTATTATTCTAATTGCTAGAATATTAAATCATATAAATCTATAATAATAATAATAACGCATCTACCGATATTTTTTATAAATCTTGGTGTGCCGCGCGTGATAACTTTCAGAAAATCATAACTGGGCGCATAATAATGTACCTACCATTAAAATTATCGTTATGCACGCTAATTTCGGGAGCTGCTAAACCATTTTTGTTTTATTCAAATAGGATATGGCACTTAAAACAGTTATGACGATATCAAAGGACAATTCAAATACTTAAAAATCTTAATAAATTATGTACCTAAGAAAGTTCGCTAGGAACATATTTTGCGACAGGGCTGTATTTAGTGGTAAAAGATCTTTAGAAATTTTGGACACATTTTCTTGTTCATTAGAGAGCTGAAATTTGGCATTGGAATTGTTTTTTGTGACGAAAACACCCAACGGATTTAGAGAAAAAGAGCTACTGCACTGTAACTTTAAATCGTTATTCCTTTGTACAAATCATATGAAACAGGTATGAAACAGGTATGAAACAGGTAGAATTTTAAATTTGGTACAGTTGAATATCATATAGAGAAGGTGATGAAACATTAGATTTGGTTATTTTAATTTAATAAAACGATACGCACACTGCGGTGTCAATGCAAGGGCATGTACACATGCATTCACTTGATACGTGTTGTAATAGGTGTCTACTGCGAGAGACTATTCTGGACTATTTTTTCTTCTAAGGTTCCGTAACCAAATGACAAAAAACGGAACCCTTCTAGTTTCGTAATGCCCGTTTGTCCGTTTTGCATGTCCAAACGTTTTACTCGGAGGTTATGTATGCTGTATTCTTAAAATTTGAGAGGTTGATGCATTTAAAAGTAAAATCGGTGTAGACTAAAACAAATTGATGGATCCATTTAATCAGTCAACGATTTTTCTCTTCTCTGATGGACGACTTCGTTATAAAACTGAGTCCACCACATACAAGGTACAACACCATCCTCAGCTCGTATCCTGACTACAGCTCATTTTCAGATCACCTACATATTGTTTTTTTTTGGTCGGTGTTGGGGAAAAAAATAAATCGGAGCCTTTTGGCTATTACAGATCCCAATACACATCCGCATTATTATCATGCAGATGTGTTGCCTTCCTTTCCTACATATCTTTAATAATAATGTCGTCCTAGCCGAATTTCGGTTACAACGGCCACCTCCGCTGAGTAGGCCCAATCAGCGTTGGACATGTTATAGTGGATAAGTGTTTGTGCAGAGGCACAAGTGCACTCTCTACTCTATCATTCCCCTTTCCCATGGGACGGCAGCTGTCACGACCGGAGAGAAATCAGGCGCAGTACCGACGGCTTAACGTGCCCTCCGGGGCACGGGGGTGTAACAGCGCCAGCTTCCTGACTGGCACTGTTATTAGAAATTGTAAAATTTTTATTGTGTCCAATCGGGGATTACAAACGGAGACCGCATGTCTGTAGTTGAACCACTAGACAACGAGGGTTCCCGTTCATTGGCCACCAGCTACTCATAAACCGCGACATGACGGTATGCTTTCAGCTTACGGCAATATTATGAGTGCAAAAGGTCCCTTCCACTTTCCCATGACATTTATACTGTTGAGTTCAAGGCTGCATTTTCATTTGCGATCATCACATAAACTTAGTCTTGTTGCATTGCAAACGAATTGGGCCGGCATGACGTGAAAGGCACCACTTACAATCATAATTTCTTTTTTTTAATATAATTACTTTGGATTTCTTATATGATTTTGAAATGAACATAAGTAATTATTCTATGTACGTGTTGGTTCCTCTATTAATACAGGCACTTGTTAAATTAAAATAAATTAATAAATATACTAAATAAATAAGATTATATTACAGAATGCTACAAAAAAAATACTATTCTTTAACAAACTTCGTCTG
>JAFELO010001324.1:20479-67958 GCA_017140195.1 Eumaeus atala | reverse complement strand
CTATTATATAACAACCATCTAAAAAGAAATATTTTTAGTTCTCAATACATTTAGAAGTCTACAGCCAGCAGTTCGTTCGCATAGGGTGGCTAGGATCATGGTATGCAATTAGGGAAGTCACAAGTAAAAAAAGTTTAAATTTTCGCACGTACAAAATAAATACACAATAATAAATATCGCTGCTACAATTACTATTCATAGATTAAGGACTAAGAAGTAGGAACGTCTGTCTCGTCAAACCACCCACACGGAAAAAGCAACGAAGCGCGGTAAGCAAATGTCAGCAAAATTGTTTTGACCAAACCAGTAGTGGATTGGTGATTATAATTTAAGGAGATATATAAATCGATCACCAATTCGTGCTGCGTCCAGCTGAGGATGAATGGCTGGAGGGAATACAGTTCCAACGACGCCTGAATCCGTATGCCGCCAAGCGGACGTGCAGAGACAGGTTTGGCTTTATCCTAATCTAAAGGACAGCATTAAAGAATGGATGCAAGCAGTGAAGGAACTGTTTCCCGGGTGGCCCCCCAAAAGGGGGAAATCGCTACGGCGGAGAGATGCCTCACGTAGTATGCGGGAGGGGGGCACTAACTGCTCTAAAAAAGTTCATCTGATTTAGAAAACGACCAAGACAAGAACAAGGAAGAAATATTACTCAGTTATTTTGATAATAGGCGATGAGACTTTGTCCTATTTCGGATCCATTGCAGGGGAGCCTCGGGGTTCTTCGGGGATATGTCGACGTTGGGTGGCTTTTTACCCTGTGACTTGAGACGGGGATCAAAACGTTTGGTACGCAAGAGGTCTATATCTATGAAATCTGGAGGAATCTGGGAAGGGGGCGGAGTCAATCATTGCACGGCCAGTGAAAAATAGACGCGCAAAGCGTGGTCTAGGAAGGCCACCTATAAGGAGTAAGGGATTGGGTGCCGCTGTACAGGAAGCCGCAGATGTAGAGAAAATAGGCCTCGCGCAAAGTAAATCGAAGCCGCGGTCTACACGACCTTCCGAAGATTCTTGGGCATCTGATAGTGCTGAGGAGGAGTTGACTGCTAGTGCAATGTCACGCTGCAAATACTATAACATCTGGGTTAGCTACTATTTTGGGTGTAGCAAGGTAGTCAAAAAATTTGAGTGGACCCTGAAGGCTAGAGAGAGAAGAGCTCACAAACGCTACTTAGGAGGCAGGGGTATCTCACCTCGCTAAAACATCATCAGCCGAGACTCAGGCACTCGAAGCTGTTAACGCGCGGCTCTCAAAGGATCATCATCAAATCTCTGACTAGAGCCTGGAACTGACAGTGCCACGACGTAAATGAAAAAAAATAGGATAAAAGAGTTGGCAACAGGAGACTCTAAGTATTGCTTCGGTGATGGTACCAGCTAATCCCGGTCCCGATGTAAGGGGTATGAAGAAGGTACCCAAAAATAAATCTGTCGACGTTGTGGTGTCATTCCGGCAAGTGCCCACTCGACGAACAGTGGACGGAGGTGGTTAGAAGAAGTAAAAAGGGCGAAGCAATGTCGCTAATGAATCTAAGTCAGCATCGAAAATAAAGAAGGAAAAACAGACGCCCTCCTAGAACTGCAGCTGTAGTTATTATGTTGCAGCCTGGTGTAGAAGAGAGAGCAATTTCATACGCATAGGGTTCTAAATGAAGCTGGAAAAAGATGGGCTCGACTGCCCTTAAAATTCCGGCTGTGCTTTTGAGGCTGGCTACAACGGGAGCTCGTATCCTAGAGGTATCTGGCGATGGCAGCCCGGAAAATGAAGATACTCTGGCATGTAAATTAGGGGAGTCTCTTGGAAAGGACGTTAAGGCCTTAGAAATGCGCGTATTTGCGGATATCTAGATTGGACGACTCGGCTCCTGCAAAAGAGATTGCAGAAGCCATCGCCAAGCTTGGCGGACGCTCGGCAGAGTATGGTGTGTCGAGTAAGTTAACAGCGCCGGGGCCTAAGATTTTTTTAGGACGGATCCACATAACTCTTTTACCCGTACGTCGCATGCGCTACTATGCCAAGATGCCCAGAGTTAGGGCACGCGGGAGCCGAATATCTTTGTAAAGATGGCCGCAGAAATCTCTGCTTTCGCTGTGGTCAACCGGGGCACATATCAGCTATTTAGGATGCTACACCGCATTATGCTGTATATACATCTGAGGGCCTGCCAGCAAATAACAGCGTGGGCAGTTTAAATCGCAGGAATTTCCGAAAGGAAGAAAGAGACAGCCTACCAGATGGTGGGTTCCGCCAGAATCCCGCTGCTCCCGTTTCACCAGCAGCGCCTGCTTTGACTGTGGAGGAAACCATAATGGACGAAAAATTATGTTTTCAGGCCAATATAAACCACTGTGCTTGAGCTCAGTACATTTTAATTCAATTCATGGAGCAGTGGGCTATATATGCGGTTATAGTATCAGAACCATATCGCATCCCAACACGGAGTAACTGGATAGGTGACGCTAATTCTTCGGTAGCCTTAGTGAAATCCAGTCAAGGAAGGACAAACTCTGGCGAAAACGTTAGGGGTAACGCTTGGGGTTTTTTTTTGGTTTTCTGGTACTAAAATCCACTCGTAATGGGAGTCCACTTCTCTGCCGACAGGTTCCGGATTGAGTTTGAGACTTCACTCGGAGGCTCGACACCATACCGGCTTCAGGCTCTCCGGCGACAAGCGTCAAAGGTGCATTTTTAGAAGAGAGGTTTGTGTCCTCAGAATTAGTCCTGGTTAATCAAGGAGCTGTAAACAACTGCGCGTGACAGCGGGGAGGTTTACCTGTGGACTTAACCTTTGCAGACCCCTCTGTTGCTCGCCCGTGGGGAGGACAATACCAATGGGTTCTGAATGAGATCCGCCCTGTAGCTGCACCAATCACTACTGAGATGATGTTTACTGAATAATCAAATGAGGATGAGTAGGAAGTGCCGCAAGTGACGTTTACCAAGATGAAACGGGTGATGTTAAAACTAAACACCAAAAACACTGCTTCAGGACTTGACTGAATTCCAGGGCGCGTGTGATGGAAATTAGCCATGGAAGAGTGAAGACGCAAATTTTTCTCAAGATGCCTAGTACGAGATCGCTTCCCACACTGGTGGAAGAGGGAAAAATTTGTCCTGCTCCGAAAAAATGGACGGCTGGAAGATCTACCGTCAGGTTACCGGCCGTTCGCTCTCTTAGACGAGACGTGCAAGCTGGTGATGAATAGTAGCAATGTGCATTACACAGCGTCTAACGTCAGTTAGACCTGGCCTATGTGAAAGCCAATACGAGTTTCGTTCGGGTCGATCCATAATTGGAGCCGTCACATATCTACGGTTGATTGCGAAGGAGGAGGTATCTCAGGGCTGAGGGTGTCTGGTAGTATTCAGTAAAAGAGGGCTTGGGCTCCCATGCATGCCCAAAATATTTGAGGCGAATCATTGCTAATTATTTGTCCATGTACACCGTATACTGCCCATCGAATGAGATGGGATGGCACGAAAGGGAGTTCCCGCTTGGACTGCTAATGTTGTACCTCGGATATAATTGGTTAATCCCTGGTTCCAATCTACCTGATGTGAGCATCTGTTACGCCGATGACACTCTTATTGGGGCACGTGGACCCACACGTCTTCGATCCTCGTGACCGCTGCTGTCGCACAAGGTTGTACGGCGAATTCGAGTACTGATGTCGCTCTTGAGAAGTCGGGAGGCTAAAACTTTAACAGGATCCGAAATTCACCATTGTTGGAAATGGCCAATGTGACAGGTGGTACTATAACATATCTTGGAGGTTAGATCAATAAAGTAAGCCCCCATATCGATTAAACGGTGGACCTTCAATGAACAACTTCTGCACTTCCCTTTGAGGGTGACTTGGGTGGCTGGGTATTTAGCGTGGCTTCTTCCAAATTGGGAAGGACCAAATCTGGGTCGTAGTCGCTTGTACGCGAGCATCATCCGTTCAATGACTATGTATGGTGCACTGATATGGGCTGATAATATTTCTGACGATAACTGCTTTGTTTTGGGTAGATTGCAGAGGATGATTTCGATTCGAGCAATTCGTGGATGTCGTACAGTTTCTAGGGGCGCTGCGTGTGCCTTTGCGTTCCTTGGACCTTGATGCGAAAATGCTATTAAAGATTTTTTGCTAAGAGAATTTTCTAGCGCACACGAATGTCTACCCGCGGTAAAACATGGAACACATAAGCTCAGAATGCTGCGATGAGAGCACGGGCTGAGAGACAAGAGAGAGGAGCCTTGCTTGAGCCTGGACCTCCTGACAGCCTAACGACCTCTCCTCCGTAATTGGGCGGAGCGCAAACAATGGTGCCTTAACTTTCTGTCTCACACAGATGCCTCCTGGACACGGATGTTTTCTATGTGAGGTGATAAGAAGAGAGGAAACACCAGCTTGTCACCATTGTGATGAGTTGGGAGAAACGGCTCATCACATAGAGGCAGTTTGTCCGCGTGGCATAGTCAGCGTGCGGTGTTCATTGAAGTAATAGGGCGTGATCTTTCGCTTCCAGTGCTTATAACTTGTAGAGGTTATGCTCGGTATTGAAGAGGTGTGACCATAGCAACCTCCGCTGAGGTAGTTATGACATTAAGGAGCAGGCTGAACACAGAAGAGAGGTGGAGGCGTTGCACACTTCGAGGAGCCAGATGCGCAGGCGAAGCTCTCTGCCAGCCTAAATATTCCACACGTGACGCGGGGTTGAGACGTCACCCAAAACTAAAGATTCCTAATTTGATTTATGTGTCTAGTGTTCGGACACATTGGGGTGAATAGTTTTGGGTCGACACAATCTCTCCTCTGGAGAAGAGCCCGGAAGGGCGCCCACTGACGAAGCCTCCGAAGTGTACTGGCGCGTTCCTGTGGCTCTGTCGACATATGGAAGAGATGGAATACCATTGTAGTTGTTAGTGGGTAGTCAGTGAAACTGTGAGTCCCACATAACCGCTTGCTAACCCGGTCTACAACTGTATGCTTAAAAGCGTTGCCCCAATGAAAAAGGAGCCTATACCTTCACTGAAAAAAAATACTTTTTCCTTTGTGAAAAAATCAATAAACCGTTTGTTAGCTTCTTCAGTATTACAGTTACTTTTAAGTACATGCTATAGTTTATGATACCCTAGTAATACCACTGACCTACTATTTCGAATTTTATAGAAATCATTTCAATTTTAATAATTAAAAAATATATAGATCACCGATGTAAAGTAAGTTTATTGACTTGATCAAATTGTCCATACTGATATTATAAAGAGGAAACATTTGATGCTTGTTTGTTTGTTTGCATTGAATAGACTCCGAAAGTAAATCAGTCCAGAGTGATTTGAAAAAAATATTTTACCATCAGAATCCTACTTTATTTACATACGGGGCGGACTGGTATAATATATGGTATAATAAATGGAATTGTCATTTTATCAATGTTCAGTTCATTTTATAATATAGTGTAATTCACTACCAGGTTTATTAATTTGTGGGCTAAAAATAAAAGCATAACGTTAACACAATGCAAATAAGACGCTATGAAAATATACTTAATGCGTATTACAGGACTTTAATATCGCCAAGTGTAAAATTAACGCTCGTGCTAACATAATAACATCAGTAGTACAATTAATTAACACTAAGTATCGGTTTTGATACAACATCATTTATGGGAAGAGCTAACACTATCCTATCGAAACAAGAAACCATTCAACAAATTATGGCACAGAAACGGCTCTTTCAAATCGTGTTGTCTTACCGTTTTATTTTGCTGTGTCTAAATACAAACCAGTTGTACTGGACATTGAAGCGATTGCCAAAGGCGCTAATGATTACCATCTGAAGTCATTGATAAAGTGCATCAAGTGCGCTTTAAGATAAAAAGGTATATCTGATTACTATCTTGATATTACATTACTTATTGTACAAATTCATTTCACATAAATTTCAAGTACACCATTTTACATTTACATACACTGTGAAAGAATAACAAATGTTACACAGTAACACTTTTGATTGGTAGATATATCTCTGCCTTATATGAAGTTATTCTAGGATAATACATACATCTCTTCCTACTTTAGAATTTGATAGATTTACTTATTACAAAATTCAAATATCTGCCCTAAATACATGATTCTTTTAAAATATAGTGGCCGTTAATTGCAATTAAATTTTAAATGTGAAAGTGAGTATGTATGTTTGTTGGTCGCTTAACAGAGTAATAAACATCGTAGTGTGGATGTGGATGAAATTTGGCACATAATACATAGAATATAAATTTTTGTGACTGAGAAAATGATGATTTACTTTGAGAGGCATTTTAAGTTGTTGAAACTACGGGCACAGTGACCAAACGATTGAAAATTTGTATTTGATTTTATTTTTCTCTTCATTCACCTACGGTATTGTACTAAATACAGACGTCAGACACTTAATAATGTGTTGTCTCCTTTCGACGTCGTATTGAGAGATGAGCCTTGAGTCACGTGCTTGTGTGTGCCTACGAGCGGAAAATAAAATAAACTCTTTTCTTTATCTTTCGATTTGGGTTTACAAGACTAGAATTTTTTATTTTATTTCCATTATTTTAAGCAGTGTTATATTATGTTCTTTTGCACGAACACGCTTTATACGTTAAGTATCATATCTTAATTGTATAGTTAAGACAATTTTTAACGTTACAATGACAACAATTTAAGTTTATGGCAGAATAACCTCTGTCAGGACAACCAGTTGTCAATAATTTCTGTAGCTATAAGACGATTTATTTTTCTAACATTTTGTTTACATTATCGAAGTTTAGAAAGTGTTAAATAACTGTTAATGTAGAATTCCAATGAAAAAATATTTTTTCAAATCAGTTCAGTAGTTTCCGAGCCTATTAAATGCAAAGAAACAAAGAAACAACCAAACAAATGTTTCCTCTTTATAATATTAGTACATATAGATTTAGAAAAATAAATTATAAGCATAAAACCTTTGTAGTATGGATATGGACAGTAATTTGTCGGATTTCTTGAAAAGTAATCAAATATGGAATGCTAAATTCTAACTTTTTATCCCTTTCCACTAAAGACACAAAGTCTTTAAGAAAAGCAGACCTGACTAAATTCAGCTTAAAACCAAAAGCCTCAATGTGCTTTATATAAAAATTTTGTAATTATATACACATTTTCGCCATTAGCTACCAGAACCGTTGCACTTTAATTTCAGCGAATATTTTTATCGATACATGTAAAAATTGTTAATCAATGTTAACGGTGTAAAATAAAAATGCTGTCTCGGTGTTGTGCCTTGTGGTAGGCTTTCATGCCGCTATCAATCTAAGTGATATTAATCTACAAAATCTTCTGTCAATAATAATTATTCCTAGCCATGTATGAAATCGGTCTCTCTATGTTATTTATGAGATGTCATACGTAATTGATCTGATCAAGTCCTGACCACTCTAGACTTGTCTGCTGTAGTTTCACACTTAAAGTGAAACTATTGATGGCTCGATTAGCAGACATTGTACGGTGACTTGTATTAAAGTAACTGTGTACAGTGTCTGTCTGTAATATATCGAATCAATAAAATTCAAAGCCAAAGCTTTATCACACATCGATTTACTAAAGTTACTTACTGTTTTTGAATATATTAATAAACAAGTGCTTTACTTTTTTTTATACATTCTGCATTAGTAAAAGATGTTTTCAACTGATTTCGAAACAGGAATAAGTTCTTTGTTCACCTGTGTATTATTTTTTCTCTATACCGATTACTCTAAGAGCTACAGACTGAGCTGATTTTCCTATTTACTTGCCAGTGTTTGCATATGGTGCTCTACATTGCATGTCGCTAATATGGTGATGGGATGTACATCTTGAGGTAAAAGTTAGGGACTATTCAGCATTAAACTCTTTTTATTTCCCGGTTACACCGTTTCCAAGCCACGGTGAGCTGATTAGATCCCGAGGTATTCGAGGGCAACCGTCAAGTTTCGTATCCACATAGGTTTTATCATACCTCCTAATATTTTTTGCACGTTATGTTATGTTGCTGAACTGAAGGCGGAAGGTTTTAATGGGTGAAGGGAGATTTTTTCTCAACATATACACTAAAATACATATAAATATAAAGTAATGCATTGCAATCGAATAATATTACCGACCTGCATTTTACTTTTTTCGTATACGCAGTGGAGTCCCTTTACAAATATATGTATCTCGGCGGCCGGGTGGCCCGCGTCGTATCGCACCGTATGTCGGACTAATCACTGGGCAATACAACACCCGGATCTGCAGGCAACAGGATCCCTCCAGCGACAGGCTGGCCCTGGCGGAAGGCCCGGACTTCTCTTACATGGGGACTGCTCGGCTGCCTTTGGAGAGCCCTTAAGAGTCTATCAGGGCTAACTAATCAGGGCCGGGTTCCCATCCCGGCCCGACACGAGCACAGGGGCTATTGTTTTCCGCCTCTTTGCACCTCTTTCTTTCTCTCACTCTCTTTGCACCCCCGGCCAATATCTCACTTATGCTCATAAATGCTCGTAATTTCCACGTTGAGCAGGCGGGATGGTTGCGAGTAGCGGGAGGTCGGTCTTCTTGGTGTTCATTGAAAAAGGCCGATGTCCAGCAGTGGACCGATAAGGGCTGATAGTGATGACGATGAATTTCCACACATGTATATCCTTTGCCGCTGTAACAAAAAGAAATGGCATATAAAAATTAAATTATTATTTAAGAGGGCTACCATGAAACTGACAAGTGTTTCACCGTTTGTTATATTGATAAAAAATGGCAAAAAAGAAACATCTTTGTCGACGATGAAATTCTCGTGCTAGTCTAACTCTCATTTGGTTGGTTTTTTTCATTTATATTGGTAGACTAAATCTGCTATTCAGATATGGTGATATTTTCATCGGTTCATGTGTCAATATTAAGAGTGTCATTTCTCGAAAGTGTAGAATTTTGTGTGTATACTTGTTTGTATAATTTTATGCATTCGAGAAATGGCACTCTTAATATTGACACAAGAACACGAGTCTCTCATTGCACAGATGAAGATGCAGGATTATACTCCTATATCTTTAGAGGATATCCCTCACACTTTCATTTTGGGACAGGACAGGAATAAGAAATATAGTGGTAAATGTACTAATTACGATCATTTTGCAAGGAGCAAATTTATAAAGCTAAAGGAATATCAGTATGTTAAGGTTTATTCCTACAGCTTTGGAAAATCTAAAACATACGAGATGTTCCGAATCTATTAGAAGTGTTATTTTTAATTAAAAAAATAGGACATTTTAAGCCAGAAAATGTCCATATATATGTAATATACAAAACATAACAATTTATTACATTTTAATACTGAACGTATTTATAATTCGACAACTTTACTCACTTTGATATAAACTTGGCCATAGACTGATTCCAGATTCAACTCATTTTGATTTTAGTGAATATTTTAGAAAAATAAAAAATTCTACGTAACGGTGGAGTTTACCAAAGGCCCTCTAAAGAAAATGAATAATAAAACAGGTTATCGAAAGAATATTGAAAAACGAACGAAAATTTATTGCACTTGCAAGGTGTATGATTATTCAGGTTGATTAAGCAACAAAAAGATATTGCGTCCTAAATGTGACAAAAAGAGCAACGAAAAGGTGATGAGATTTTAATGCGCCAGAGCAATGTCGTTTAATATTATTTATTACACTATAAAATGTATTTAAGTAACTCATAAAATGATATTATTTGTCACCTTATTGGTGTGGTGTTTCAAATTTAGCAAAAACCACCACGAAATCAAATAGTGTGTTTAACGTATTGATATCGAATATGTAACCCCTACAAGTGTGTGAATTTCCTTTTCTACTATATCATTTACATTCGCATTGGCGTAGTTAAAATATTAAATGTATTTGTCACATTCGAACTGCTCAGTACTTCGTGTTCATTATATTATAGTGTATTTCGACATAAAAAATGTATTTAACTATAATATTAACCAGTGAGGTTGACCTATGAGCCGTCGCTCGGGCGTAGCCAGTACTTGAGGTAAGTTATTTTAAGAAAGCAACAGTGATGTCGCACAGAAATCCTGCCTAACTACACTTTAATGTTATGCTCTTTAATCGCACATAAGTAAGCCAATATTTTATTGTTTTTCTGCTTGTGTATTATTAAAGTATTATAGCTAAAAGTTTATATTTAGCTCCATGAAGGTATAAAATTGATTTGGATACAAACCATTTAAGACTAGGTGTGAGATCTTACAATATGTGTAAAGACATACTTTTAGTGCTGACGTCGCTGTATAAGCTTTATATCACTTCGAACACCTCTCTGTTAGTATAGAGTGTAGTGAGTATGAAGTAGTTTTCAGGCGTCCATTAATAGTAATTCAACAATAAATTATGTAACAAAAGCTCTACATAATGACATGACCTACTTCATAAAGTCATATTCTAGTTACTTCGAACATAATATTGTTAATACCTACGAATAAAAATTGTATATGATTTTGAAATTAACCTAATTATTTATTCCATGTACGTGTAGGTTCATCTGTGAGTATGGAAATAAATAAACAGTAAAAAATGTTCCATGTAACATCTTAAGACCAACAACAATATTGATTGTAGGGTTAAAATTAATTGCCAGTCTTTTTCATTATTGCTCACTTATTAATATTGCATCATCATAATTTGCCCGTAATTATGATAAAATGTTAAATTAAATCCGGAGTTCTCTCCTTTAACGTAGAAGATAAATAATTATGTTTGATTAATTTTACCATTTTCATTCATTTCGGAACGCATAATTAGTTCACCTATTCATTATTAATCCTTTCATAATAACACTTACAAATTAGTCATATTTTATTTGTAATATAAAAGCTATAGGGGACTGTGTCAACTTTCATTGTCAAGTCGAATTAGAAACGCATGTTTTTGTTAGGTTGCTGCAAGCTGCAACAATGTAAGCGCGTTAAGTTCACCTCACCTGGCGGCCGGTCACTGGTGAGCGGTGGCTTTATAGATGTGTTGTTGCGAATTACTCGATGCTCAGATGAACAAACCAATTTAGAACTATATAATATAATAATGTCTGTGGACTTATCACACCACGCTAGGCTAGCCCTGTGCTAAGTATTTTAAGGACTTGTGTTACAGGTACTAGACAACGGATTATATTTAATATTCTTATAAATTTAAGAAATTTTATGTGTATAAGATCTTTACTATAGATATATAAATATCCATGACCAAGGCGGGAATAGAACCCGCGACCTCTGGCGTATCACGCGGACTAACCGCTACGTTACCTACTGAGCCAGCCGGGCGTCATACCTTAATAACACTTGTGTCACTGTGTTCTATATTTTTATTTTTATATTTGGCACTCGAACTAAAGTTCAGTTATTAATGAATTACTTATAAAGCTTAAGTTATTTCTTACTTAGTGTAAGAGGACAAACGGACAGTTGGTGGCTTTTGATGACTGCCAAGGCCCGAAACATCCGCACAATCGTTATGCAGATTGCCCTCCTTCCATTAAGGCTGTAATAGAGAACTTTGAAGTCTACACTAACACTATATATTGTGTACATATATAGAATGCTCTTGGCCAAATTTATTGGCCAAGATTTCTAGGGAGATTTACATGATGGTGTGTAGGCTTTTGTGTTGGTGTGCCGCCTCTGGGATTTTCCAATACGAATGTGTCATTTTACTCTTTAACATTACCTTTAATATTACAGACTTTTAATATTAGATACTTCAGACAATCGTTTCCCGAAGAGAAATACCTAACGTGAAATGTATTCTACCTGGCGTATATCTATTGTTGTGGTAGGGTGTGGACCATCTTACTTTTATTGTTATAAACTTGCTGACATTATCAAAGATTAGATTATTCCTTTGCTATAATATAAGACCAGTTCTCAGTAACGTTTATTCCAAAAAATCTGAACGTGAAAATTATACTCATAATCATGATCAATCTTTAGGTGTCTGCTATAGAGTTTACGCTCTATTTAAATTATACTCATAATCATGATCAATCTTTAGGTGTCTGCTATAGAGTTTACGCTCTATTTAAATTATACTCATAATCATGATCAATCTTTAGCTGTCTGCTATAGAGTTTACGCTCTATTTCAATGCCACCTAATCGTACTTACACCCAAGATGACTATGAATAATTTCACGCTCAGCGAAACGTTTTGCCGCACTTGCATTGCTTACGTTGGTCAATTCTCTTGCGTATCTTTCAACGACTACCGACGCCCATGAACATCAGCATAATTATAACGATGCGTTGCCCTCCTTTTCACCTCCTCCCAAGGGCCAGTCCCACGGCTACTCACAAATAGCACGAAACGCGACACCGTAGGTGTCTCTTTACGGCGGTACCAAGTGACCGAGAGGTACCTCCCCGGTGGTGCCGGCCCAATCCCGTCGCATAGGAGGATGTAGTGCCATAGTGCTATGCACCATACGTCGCACTAACTGCTCCTCTGCAACATGGCACTACCTCCTACAAAAAACTTTTGAATCATGTTCGTCCTTAAAGAGCAAACTCTAGTCGTGTGTCGGAGCTGACACACACTTACCTACAATTGAGTCTATTTCCATTAATAGCTCACTTTGAAATTATGCATACTCGCATTTATAAAATCTAAAAATTCACATACTTCTAATGGTTGTGTGTGGAATAGTTGATGGATATACGACATTATTGTACCATCGAGTAGGTCTGATGACGGTATTCGTAGGTAGCTGACGTATCTTTGGACTGTCCTACTAGTAAACATAAAGGATGACTTTCTTTTAAACTAGTAATTATTTTGCGAAGGAATTACTGAACACATAGAGAAAAAAAAGGATGAAAAGGTTTTAATTTTGTTGGATTATGTGCAACATTTACTAACATGTGAACAAAAATTTGTTCCATAGCGAGAGTCATCTCTGACCATCTCTGAAATAAACACACAATTACTCATTTATAGGCATAAGAAGTGACAATATGTAAACTGAAGCCATAACTTCGCTGGTTCATTCGAGGCCGAAACGATATCCTAAATGTTGGCTGAAGTTTATTCGTAGGCCCATGCAAAGGACATTAGTCGAGGCAAGTACACAAACATCGTCTAGCGCCCGGCGCTGGGCTGGGGGCCATGTGGCTAGTGGCCAGATTTAGCTCATAATTTATAGCTGTGCAGTGGGTATTGAGACGGTTTTCTAAAAAGTATAACTCCTAAACTTCTTTATAGGCGAGCGAGGAGATGTTTTTTAATGAGCTGTTTCCAGTCTCAACGTTGTTGAAGACAGTTCGATTTATGACAAGAAATAATTCGTAAATGGTAGTGCCCTGCTGGTCTACAACGGAATTGTGTCGACACGGCCGGGGACGTAGGTAACGCTTTCTTATATACCTCCGCAAATCGTCGGCCAAGCCAAGCCAACATCGCGTTCCTTGAGGCCTGTAAATTTCTGTACAGATCGCAGGTGACTGCATCAGAAAGATCCGGGATGTATGCGAGTAGCAGGAGATCCGAGGCCTGGGCGTACGAAAGAATCTCCGGTGTACCGTTGCTCATGATGATAGACAATGTTTTGAAAGTAGTTTCAACACAATGTCGTTAAGTAGACAACCGTGTAGATAAGGATCCCGCAGCACCACCTAGTAATTATCAACACACGTTACATTCACAAATAACAGGCTTGCCTCGTGACAGCCCAATTCCGAGGAAAAAATCTCTTGCTAACTACACGGGTTGGATGTCCGTGGGGTCAGCGAATGCTATTGTTTTAAATATGCAAGTAGGTCGAATAGGATGCCTTGAGAACTCGTTGCATATAATTACTTGATCCGTATTGGGGTTCCGCCTCTGTTTATTTTGTTGTGTGCGGTAGTATGTCCATACTTCAAGTCAGAGCCTGTTGGCGAAAAATGACGACAGATATCCGCACCGCGCACACGACAGACACCGGCGTCCTACTTTACACCTCCGCTCACATACTGCACGAAATGACTATTCTTTCGCTTCTTTCGGTACGTTTGGGAGAAATTATGAGTGTTTTTTTTGGCACACGTACGCAAACCAACACACCGGCAGATAAGAATATTATAGAAGGATGCTGTTGTCATTTATATGAACTGGATGTGAGAAGTGACAAACTTATTTATTTACATGTTACGACAAAAAACTATTACTTGTGACGTGCGTACATAAGTACACACACATCTTAGGTAAGAGTGAAGGATGGTGTCCCCCCGTATGCGAGTGTTAGCATGGACATTGGATCTTTGCGCAGGTAGCAAGAGGTAGTGTCATGCTGCAATACAGCTAAATTAGACCCCCCCCCCCNNNCCACGGAGTACTTGTCTATCACATTATATCAATGCGAAGTGATGATGTCTTTGCAGTTACATTTCAAGCTATTTGCGAGCTGGTAATCTAATATATAGAAATAATCTTGGTCTGTTAGAAGGTTTATTAGAGATTTTATTCACGCATAAATAGGCTACATAATGTCGTATTGAATTTAAAATTGTACTGACAATTTGTTGGACAAGTTTATCTCGAACTTGGCAACTTGAAGTATTTTAACTCCTACACCTGAAATCGTACGAAGAGCAATAAGCTGGAACGAAGCCATCACCTTCCGTTGTTGTCATGTGTTAAAAAAATAGTTCAAAGTTTTTTAATTTATATCTTCATAATATGTTTATTCTTCATATCATCATTAATATCATCATCATCAGCCAGACGACGCCCACTGCTGGACATGAGCCTCCCCCACAGAGCAGCGCCACAGGTAACGGTCACGAGCCACTTGCATCCAGCGGCTCCACGCCTCACGTTTATTATTTAATATAAATTTAACTGGACATCTGAACCGATTTCGTGATGAAAAAGAAATGCAATCAATTTTTATGCACCTATCTCGATACTTGGAATCAATAGTGCAAACTGTAAAGACTTTTTTATGATTGGTTTTGAAGAAGAGCCAGAACCAATATGGTGACTGTCTATGCAAAGATACATAAGACGAAACCAATTCAAATAACGCTGCCCTTTCATAAGGAAGAGAAGAATAGGTCAGGATGAGGAGATTTTGGGCATGGAACAGGAGGCGAGGACGGGACCCTCACTTTAAGACACTGTGCCAGGTTTGGTCGAGTTGTTCTGTGCTGCAAGGTCACTGAAGTTAATTAGTCCACCCAGGAGACTGGCTAAATAATCGGGTATGACCCACCACACTTTCACACCGCCGCTACTGTGTCTCCAGGATCGACAGCGGCTACCGCTTGTGACCCTTTGATATGACCGCAAGGAGCCCGATGGAAAGCTAAAAATTGCCCTGGGATGCCTTGGGACTCGGAACAAATTTAACCAGAAGAGAATAGCAGGAGTAGGAAGTGTTTCCAGTTTCCCTCTGTATCTGTTTCAATCAAAAAATCCCCAATCAAAGCGAAGACCCGCTTTGATTGATTGGGGAATTTTTGATTGGAAATTTCTTCTGACGGATAGTCGACCCGTGATCATGGTTAATGTAAATCTTCCGAGTCGTCAGGCTTGTTAAACAGCGATAAAATCCGGTAAATTAGTTTTATTGGAATAAATTGACTTCCATAAATTCCGTTACTTTCGTTTTATTATAGTGTCCTCGTACGTCGTACGACTCTTCGTACGACTCCTCGTTCTGACCCAACTCCTGGTGGTGACCAAGACTGCACAGTATATTCCTTACTCCCAATACGCCGATAATCCAGCCCATTTTATAGCGTCATTAAGACTTTTGTGTTAAATGCTGTGCAGTTACAACGGACAATGGTTGTAACTGCACAGCAGCTGTACCATCTTCATGAAAACATTACCGTCGTCGATACAATTAGCATGGACACAAAGGAATTTGGGGCCGGTTACACGGGTTACTACCACAAAAATGATCCACGGAACCTGTGAAACTGAAGGTTGTAATTTGGAGACTCCTGCTACTTTGTTAGCAACATACAAAAACATACAATAAAATTAATAATTACAATTTCATTACAAACATTTGCTCAGTAACGGGCGCGCAATATTATAACGAGAAGAATGCACGCACGTCGTAAATACTAGGCTCTTCCGTCTGTGTGCACCGAGCCTTTACCATTGCGTGTTTGAACGTCACGTGCGCATCCAAATAATAAAAAAACCACGACGTTACCTGTCACATCACATCAAATTAGCAAGTGGGGGTGATGTTAGATGTTAGATATGGGAACAAAGAGTTGACTCGTACACAATCGCACAGCCTCAGACGTTTGGTAATTGTTGTAGGTATTATCAGACACTTAGCAAGTGAACACAGGCTCTGAAGAAACACTAAACTGACAGATTATCTAACATTAGTTCTCGTCGGAGTCAAAGTTCGACAGATAAGTACACTGTTAAATACTATTAACAATCTTGTTTTTCACTAACTTTACTTAGGTGCCCTAAAGTTTAGAGCTTAGAATATCAGTGTTGGTAGTCTTCTGGTAGCACTCAGTGAGCCTACCGAGTGCCAGTCAGTCGCGGGTCCATCTCTCACAATAGGTTGTGGGCGAAGCCTCTCAAACTCCGACAAGTGCTGGTCGAAGTATGGATCCGCTCAAGATCAGTATAATCCATTCCTGATATTTTTATATGTTATCAGGGGGAAATCGAGTAGTAGGAGACATTTAATATATAGCGATGCTTATAGGGGTCCGTATAATTGTTGAGCTGACGAGTTGACGTCATTTCGTTGTCCCCATCAATTCGCTACCAGAAACTCACAAACCGCATAGAACGCGACAGCATAGCTGTTATTTTAGGGCTACTTCATATGAGCTACGAGTATTCCCGATCATACGTCGTTAAGTTTAAATTGGAATCAAATAATGGGTCTTTATTTTATTTTATTTATTTCTATAAACGTCTGTGTCGTGGTCGTTTTGTACAAATCGCAATAAAACATTCATCATCATCAACGACATCATCATCATCAGCCCTCATCTGTCACTCCTGGACACAGGCATCTTTCAATGAATGCCAAGACGACCGATATCCTGCGAGTAGCAGTAGAGTAGTAGTAGTAGCATCCATACCCGTCCAGCACAATAGTACGAAGATCGTCTTCCCACCTGGAGAACGGTCAACCAACACTTCGTTTTCTTAGGCCTCCACTCCAGAACATCTGCTTATAGCACATAACCCGTATAACATTATGACTAGCCATTTCCAAAAACAGGGCCGTTTCGTTTTGTGGCGGGCGACCAACGATTGGCCGGATTGTCATCGCGAGACGCTCTTCAACATGGCGGCTGACGTTTAGCCTCATTAAATCTCTACATTTTACGCTGTGATAGTGATCAATACAAGTATAAAATTTGGCCACGTGTTTTGAGTGTAAATAAAAGAAATAACCTAGCCACAAAGGTTTAGGCGGGAGCGTAGCATTCAACCCATCTAGGCATAGTTTACTTATTACACTGTATTCTACAATCGACGCCATTGTTGTGGTCATGTCAAGCAACGCCGCAAGTGGTAAAGTTAGGAACTAAAACGTGTCAAAAAAAGGCGGGTAATGATTCACTTCATTACAATAAGGCAAGCTTTGCTGAATATCGTTTACTCTTTCTGGCTCAATTTCACGCAGCCGTATCAAATGTGGCTAATCGTTGATCCGCCATAAAATAAAACGGCCCTGTTTTTGAAAATGGCTAGCCGTAGTGAAAGACAGCGATTGAGACAATCCGACTGTGACATCTATACAATATTATTACTACCTAAAACTAATACACATAATTGGACGTCAAAAATAAAATGTAGCTTGCGGCCATGTCCATCGTGCCCATGACGTACCCGCGCCTGAGTTGCCTCATAAGCACTTTAATCCACTGCTGGTCATCTCCACAGAAATCTGTGGGGGGGGGTCACTGGCGTCGAGGCGGACCTCATAGCCCGGGAAGGGTCGCAAGGGGACGACTATCCCCTCGGTAACGGGGCCGCAATAATTTGAGGGTTCATCATCATCATGGCTTATGGGCTTTGTGGTGTGTTGTCGGAGCGCGAAGCTCGACGACTGTTCGGAGCGCGATGCACGACGACTGTTCGGAGCGCGATGCAGGACGACTGTTCGGAGCGCGATGCACGACGACTGTTCGGAGCGCGAAGCTCGACGACTGTTCGGAGCGCGAAGCACGACGACTGTTCGGAGCGCGAAGCTCGACGACTGTTCGGAGCGCGAAGCTCGACGACTGTTCGGAGCGCGATGCAGGTCGACTGTTCGGAGCGCGAAGTTCGACGAAAGTTCGGAGCTTGAAGCTCGACGATAGTTCGAAGCTCGACGACTGTTCGGACCTTCCTCTTGCACTTTAAGATATACCCCTTTGAAGCAGACATAAAACACAATGCCATACAGAAAATTAAGAAGAACGTCAAAAATAGCATTAGTTATCACACCAAAATATCTGTAATCAATGCAAGGATTATATCATGTAGTACAACGAAGTACGGAATGACTATAATGTTTCACATACTTTATAAATAAGTAGGTGTATATCAAAACGTTCCGCACGAAACCACGACAAATACAAAAACCCCCGCACGACGTCCAATTTATAAGTTCCTCTTAAGCCAGCCATAAAACACGTTTCTTAATTGAAAAACAGGACTGAAAAATGAATGGCGGTCATGTGTGTACCTCGCTCTTCACATGTACCTAAATAGACAATTTATACGCTACTTAAATAATTAACAGTTGTTCATATTTATTGCTCGATTGTTGAGAATCAACTTGCCGTAGTGTATGAATGTTTTCTTGTGCTCGCCATATTTAATACCGCCATCTTTCTGGTTAAATGATTTTTTTGCTGTACGAGTAAAAGATTTTTGTTCATAAAGCTTCAAATTTTACAAATGTTTTATTTTTATTATCAATATCCAATCAATGATGATGCGCTGACATTAATGTTTATTTTTGAATTATTTTGCTTCCTAAAAAAAAAAAAAAAAACAATTACTGAAGTAACTAAAGCCTATACTTCAAAACTTGATTCAATTTCACTTTTTCATTAGGACTATTACTGTCCAAACAGAATAATGTAATATGATCCAAAGAAAGACAAGAGTTGTCGCCATACTATATACAGGCACCGAAAATTTAATATAAAATTAACAAACTAAACTCTTTCATAGGATATTTTACTATTTCGAAGATCGCCAATTATGAAAGAAGTTTTCGTTATTGTCAGGACGAGCATAGTAATTGCAGATTGACATATAATTTAGTGAATGAACTTAATTCAGAGTATATTTTTATAATTTTCATAATGATGACTATGAATGTTCTGTGAGGAAAACATAATTGAATATAATTATTTCATAATTGTACTAAGATATTTGTTAAACAATATGTAGGTATAAAAAATTGGTCCTTCTCTATTTATGACATTTATTTACGTCGGTGAGAAACTCTTTTAGGCACTGCCACCAGAATGCTTGCAGCAGCTATTAGCCGCCTGTGGCGAGTTGCTCCGGTCCTATGACTTGCAGGCCACGTCAACTGTTTGTCTCTACAAGTTTATAATGGAGTGCTGTTACAAAGTATAGATTATTGCAAATATTTGGGTTGTCGGAGCACGCAGAAAGTATCCAATGGGCAGTCTGAGAGTCACACACCACACACAGTACAGTGTGAAGACTACCTAGGTAGGTAGTATTAAAATCTGAGGATACTTATGTGAGACTTCTCCATGTAAGTCTCGTTTAATAAACCTGGAGGTTTAAGAACTGGAGTTCTTGTGCAACAACCAATATAGGGTGTGATAATAAAGCTTACGCACTAACCAACTCGACTCCAGCCGGCGACGCCATTACTGCCCACTAAATTATGCACACACCGGCCATGCGAGTTTTAAATGTAAACTTTAAATAACTGTAAAATAGAATATCTTTTAATTACACTACTCTGCGTCTAAAATACTAATTTTAAATCAGTATAACTTCATTTTTAATATATTTAATAAATAGAATTACATATTGATATGTGTGGTCAGCAATTTTACTCGCCTGAAAATCGTCCCGAGGAAACACTTATATTTTTTAAATAAACAGTGAACTATCACTGTTTTAAATAAACAGTGAACTATCACTGTTTATTTAAAAAATATAAGTGTTTCCTCGGGACGATGTCATAACGAGAATAATGTTACTACCCCATTTCTCGAAGAAAGGAAGGCAATGCAACATTACAAATGCGCGGAGATCGGCATAGCCGGGGATAGATGTGTTGTTGATAGATCCGAAGCTCCACGGCGACCGAATGCAAAGGCAAAGGCCGCAGGGGTTTCGGTCGGCATTGACACGCTCGTGCTACATACGACCTTCCAGTTCACACATGGACCCTGCATGGGACGATGCGTAAGGTCTGTGCAAGAAAAAATCACATGCTTTTATGTAAGGCCTGAAGCAATATAGTTTGAAAAAAAGTTATAATGAAGGAAATGAGCTCTAAATATAATAAAACATTAATATTGTACCGATCTTGTCTACAAATAATCTACTCTTATGTTTGTTTATTAAATACATCCAATAAACAAATGCAAGCAAGTTACTTACGTGAAAAGTGTAGACAAAGGCGTTTCGAAAAGACCTAATTGCACCTGTAAACATTGCGAATGATGAATACAAAACCGTGCATAAATTTCACACCCCAACGGATACAAAATGCAGTTTCGTGGTGTCCATTAGCTCAACGCTATTAGCGTGAGAATGAGCGGCGCCTCAGGTGCTAGGAAGTGCTGCGGACACGTGTGCCCGCTGCCCGCATGAACCGGTACAGCTAATGAAATTCTATACAGCCAGCTGCGCCTACGCGCCGCTACCTCCGAATATCTTATATTATATACACTGTAGGCTAAAATTACCAACTGCATGCATATTTTAGTATGATTTATTTATTATAAGCATTCCCCGCGGTTTTGCACGTCTAAAATAAAGACACTTTTAGCGAATCGAATGAATTACACTCACTAAATAACACAAATTTTTCTATATGTTGTAATAACTATAGTTTAGCGGCATCGAAATATGAACCCATGTGCAAAATTACCAACTGCACGCATGTTTTGAGAGATCCTCCAACGATCGATGTTTAGGGATGGCGGCGAGTCATTACATGGTCTGACTGCTCATTTCCATCCTACGAATTAGAAAAAATAAATGTTTGTAAGAAAATTTAAATTATAGTCACGACCGAGGTCATAAGCGATAGATCATTGTCAAATTATTTTTCCCTGATTTGCAGCATATAGCACTAGCTGGGGAAGTCTTATACAGTACCATCAGCAACGTCTGAAATATGCCTCATATTTCTAATGTTCATACACGTAACAGGGGGCTTAATGTTGTTCTCGAGAGAACATAGACGCGTGGGTTGTCGTTGGGTAGGTCTTTTTAAAATTTCATGGAGACTTCTAGGAAAGTGTTTTGATCTTGTGAATACTATTTGAGATATTCGTTTCTAAAGTGACAAAGTGTACGCTCTAACTTTTTAAACACCGCGGGGAAAATTGTAATAAACATAGGGATATAGAATTCGATCAAAACTTTAAACAAACATTGGTATGATTTCGTAGTTTACGAGACATATGAGTTTTATTGACGTCGGATTCTCTGTTGAGGATTCCGTAGCACGGAACCGTCCATAGACTCGTTCTTGGCCGGTATTTTTTATTTTACAAAGACAAATGTCAAAAAATAACAATAAGATTTAATAACACGGCCAAAGCCACGGTATCTTGTTAGTTATTAGTTTCGTGGTCACTGATACTGCTGCGTAACTTTGGACCTACGAACATAACATGATCAAATAGTTTATGAACAAAACCCAACAGCTTTTTCGCGAATGGGAACAGTTTCAAAGCAAATTACATGTGTCATGTGACACATTGATAGTAAACTGCATAGTCGTTTAATCGACAAGTAGGCCGCTGTAAGCAAAATACGTTGAGGCCAAGCACCTCCTTCGGGGGAGCAACGCCAATGTGGGGCTCCGACACAGACTAAGAGCCATCTAATCCATTATCCGTTGTACCCAGCTTCCTGCACCTTGAATGATGTCTCTGCGGCTAACGATGCCGCTGCAGCTGTGGTGCAGTTCTGTCAAGATAAAATTTACGCAGAAGCACTGACTCGAAAAGAAGTATGATAGGAAGAAATTGAATCGTGCGAGGATTGCAAAGTAGGAGGGGAAGGAGAAAGTACGTTTCGCTTATAAGACTGGCGTGAAGTGATCGCTTGGCTGTCGCATTTTGTGCGTACGCGAGTTATCTTTACGTTGCTCCAGATGACCCAACTGGAGGATTAATCGTGAGAGGACTCATTCTTTGTTTGCTAATGCTGACAGGAAGTTCAATTCCTTGGTAATAAAAGCATTTTAGGTACCTATATTACTCACTTTCATCATTCCGATTCGATCATATTTTCTAAAGCGTTCCGTTTTCATAGGAAAGTGTTGCATATAACACAATACTGGTATATAGCCTCGGTACATACGTAGTTATAACTTGTGTCCGTCAAGCGACACGCATGCATTAGCCCCCGGAAGTGCTCGCGTGTTCTCTACTCCTCTGAATTATGTATACACTTATCAGCCTTATTAGTTATTATATTAAACGCTGTAGAGGGATCAGCGCACGATGCGGCCGCTGATAGCGGTGATGCACTGTCGCTTGTAAACGAGCACGTGTTCCGAAAATTTTCGCCCGAAAACACCTTTTACGTTTTAGCGTTCCGTATCCAATTGGTTAAAACCATTATAGATTCTTCACATCGGGGATTATGAGTACTGTATGTTTGAAATTTGGACGGTAAGTATATTAATGTAGTATGATTTTGTAAAATAAAGTCAAATACTCATCTGTATACCTCACGGCCGGTGGCCCATTGTGGGGGGAGGTGATAAGGAGGGCAACGTATCGGCATACTAATTATGTTGATGTTCATGGGCGTCGGTAGTCGTAGAAAATTTCCCGTTTGTCCCCCTATATAATAAAAAGTGCATGTACTGACATATGATGTTGTGCCGAAAGTGCTTAGTCGTGTGGGAGACTATTGGCTACGTTTTTTAAGTAGTGTAGAGGCTTCTAAGAGCTTCTAAGGTAACACATTGAAACATATTTACTTCTAGATTGACAAAAAATGGTTCCCGCCCCTCTGACTTTTAAACTACCGAAAGGAAAATTGAAATAAAAATTGAGATAGAATATCATAGGTAGTTTAAGGAATATGCGATTTTTAGATTTAGTGGCACAGAACCCTACATAGATGACTCCGACTCCCTATTGCATCCCTATAGCAGGTTATTTTAAAGCATTATTATTTTTACCATTTTTAAGCTCATAATATTAATACAAACTTTCATTAGGTTTAAAGTTATATTGCCACACAGTTTAGCGCTAACTCAGATATTACTAAATAACACGAGGCTGCAAGCCTGGAACTTCCACAATTGATTCATTTGATTCAATACTGCACTGACGGGTTTGGGCTGCTAATATGGCAAGACGTCCGGGGTATGGTTATCCAATATTTTCACGTTTGTCTCAATTCTATAAAAAAAAATTCATTGAACTTTAAGGCGGGTTCCGCCGTTCACGTCCATATGAAGAGATCGTCCTCTCACGTGGTCGTTTAACATTTCATTTTCCCAAGCGCCTCGGAGTTTGTAAAAAAATACTGTGAAGAGATAAATACCCACACGCTTCAGCTCGTTTAGGTACCTATATGTCCCCACCATGGTTCAAGCCTTGTCGTGGCGGTGGTGCTTAGTAGTTCTGGCGCTTTTACACACGGGGCAAGGGGCGAGGATGGGAACCTCACCCCACTGCACTGTCCCATAGTCGGTGGGGTTGTCCTGTAGTGCTGGGCAACCCCATCCGTGGAGGTGGAGTTGGTCCCTTAGGGGGCTGACTAGCCGTCGAGGTGGCCTGATGATTGTTGTTCTGGGGCACATTACCAAGGGCGGCACTGATGGCACTCGCGGTGGTTTTTGTGGGTATTCGGCACTATCATGTGCCGCGAGTCCCACACACCACTGGACCCACCCAGGGCTGGTGAAGGCGCGTAAATGCGTTTCCTCGTGTCAACAAAAAAAAAAAGGTACCTATATGTGCCTATGTGAAATGTTACAAGTGTGTAACTGTAGCATTAGACCGACGTACAACCTCCGAATGCGGCTGGGATGACCGAGGGGATACCTTCGCAAACTGCCACGCTGACGCGGAGGGCCCTGGCCCGACAGGAACATGATAATTATAGCGATGTTTATATGTATCGGTAGTCATGTAAAGGCTCCGACTGTTTGTTCGCCTTTACGCGCACTAAGCTTTACATTTTTTGCGCCACTGTACTTATCGCGATTGGCCTGTAATCCACGTGTATTACTGTAAGACACAAGTCATTAAATTATTAGGCGCCTTGTACTTGAAGTTGACTTCTAGCATCCCCTAAACAAATTTTTTGTGAATTTCCACGTGTATGTTGCAATTATGCAAAGTGTTCACTCTAGCTTTGCCTCGTGGCTTCAACCATATATCCCTAAGATTTTAGTCTATACTTCCTCCATATCCGTTCAGATACCCATTTATCACGACAGAATAAAGAAGCATACATCAAATGTAATGAAATGGGTGGGCAATTTGTAAATATGATTCGATCCTTTACAAGCATGGAAGTATCGAAGCAGTATCGATTGTAACAGAACATGTAGCTTATTAATATGTTTGTCTAGTCCCTGGCTGCCTCGTGGTCCAGTGGTCATGTCCAAGCACAGTCGTCGAGGTAGCGGGTTGGAGTCGCTGATCGGACCACAGTGCTGTTGGGAGCATTCCATTTATAAAAATATTCAGGAAGTTGGCGGTGTTACACCCCTGTGCATCGGAGTTACAATATTTGACTTTAAAACTTAATATTTCATAAATGAAGTAACATAACATATGCACATGTACAATCCACTCTCCTAAACTAACGAGCAATGCATAGTTTGTAACAGTATAAAAAAGATATATAAAGTATAACAATCACAGGCAAGGCATAAATGATGCCACAATAATTGCCAGTTGGTGTATAAACAGATCCCCCCTGTTCGTTCGTAATTACCCCTTTAGGGAGGACACGCTAGGGGTTGGAGGTGTATCAGAGGCACATTAGCTATATACAACCCCCTAGGCCAATCGCGGCATATGAAATGTGTAATTGTACCCCGCGCTATATAATTTGAAACAACCGATTGTACGGTCCGCACTAGATAGAACACAATTGTCACAACCAAATTTTTAATCCTCCAATACAACATAATAAATCCTTGAATGCAATGAACAAATATAGGTAACAACATGTCTAGGATCTGTTATAGCGGCACCAGAAACCAAAATACATCATCGATGAAAATGTTACCAGCTATCATGAATAATGATGCCTGGAGACAGACAGACGGACGGACTTCATTTTTAGCCTAAGATAGTTAACTATAGGTAGCACAACACGACGAGGTCAGGACATGATGTGAGTGGCAGAAAGGCCTTCTTAGAGTTCATTGATGGAATGTGTGCAGTTGCAGGTCCATCAAATGATTATGATTATGATATCATTCAGGTGAACAGCAAGACAAACAATTCAAACGGAGCGATGCATTTTACCGACGTTGATAATAGCTGAATTGCCGACAAATTGTGAGCAACACACACTACTATAATGTTTTGTGAGTTTCCCGCAACGCCCGTCGGAGAGATATGCGAAGGCCCGCAATCGTGAGGATGTCTGTCCTGTCTGGGCGTTGGTAGACCTTCAGCTAGAAAATATTTTTGTAGTATCTCATAATATAAATCCTTACCTTCATAATTTCAAATTAATATTACCCACAATCTCCGAGGAACGTCCGTGATGTATGGAGGGACAGACAGACGGACGGACATTATAAGGGTTTAATAACGGTTCTTTTTTAATTTAGCTACGGAACCCTAAAAAAGTTTGCTCGTTGCATGCTGCACATACAAATTTTCGATTTTAGATGTATTTAGTAAATATTAATGACTCTACATCGAAGATTAAATTATTACCGAGGCTTATTAAAGTATAAATTGTGCCCCAAATGCAGCGGCTCCTATGCTGAATAAACGAATAGCAGTTTTGTAGTGTGTTTGTATGTACATGCATCACCCCGCCGTTTTAGCCGCGTAACTCCGGTCCTATTAGTCGTAGCGTCATGACATATAGCCTATAGCCTTCCTCGACAACTAGAGTACAATAATACAATCAGCGCGACACCAACAACACGAGCTCACGTCCGCTCCTCAATGAGGTAGCCAGAGGTTCTCGCGACCATCACGATCCTTACATTGCTATACATTAATGGACTATAAAACACAAAAATATTTTTCCCATATATTATTAACTATTCGGGCTAGTGGTGCCTGAGGTTAGCGCGTTCAAACAAACAAAAAACTCTTCAGCTAATATTGTTAGCATAGATAGATAGATAGATCTGTGACGTTCCCCACCACGGTTCAAGCCTTGTCATGGCAGTGGGGCTCAGTAGCCTGGGGTGAACCCTGATACCTTGGGTGAAGAATTGAACCGAGGAGGCGGGTGCTCTTTGTACGGCGGGCGTTTTAAGAAGAGGGGAGTAAAGAGCAGGAGGATGAGCCGCTCTACTTCTTTGACAAAAGAGTGAAAAGAGCCGGTGCATTCGCGTACGGGGCACGAGGCCAGGATGGGAACTTCACTCCATTGCACTGTCTTATGGTACGGGACTAGCCCATCTGTGGAGGTGGCGTCGGTCCCACAGGGGGTCGACTAGCCGTCGAGATGCCTTCATGATGTGTTTCACTGCTCGTTTCGCCCCTTTACCTGTACTATAACAGTAACTATTACCCTCTGTCATTTCCACTATTAACTATGATCCTCTCTTAATCCCCACTCTAAGCAAATAGATAATAAATGTAAAGTCATAAATCCAATTTACGTTTAAGCATTATGTGCTACTTTAAAACTATCAGATTAAGCCTCGAGGAAACATCTAGTTAACGTCGCCACAACATATTATACAACTAATCAAGTTTCATATGCACATTAGTAATTACAAACCTAATAATAAATAATACATCGTTATAGTCCGGATATTTGTTTTCCAATCGATATAAAGTCGATAAAGAATCGATAAAGATATAATTAATCGAGCTCGGACGGTCGGCAAATAAATTCATATTTCCAAAACGTACCGATAGAGAGATAGTGTCCAATTAAACAATTCCATCAAAACATTTTGTGTTAGCTCATTGCACCTGCTGCTTGATATTTGTTCCGAACACTCCAACGCGACAATTATGCGTTGACGGTAGTTATTAGTTTCTTAGTGGAAGGCAGAAGACAGCAGTGGATGATAGTAGACGATGAGATTTGTAAAAGGTGGCAGTAGACGGTAGAAGGTGGAAGAGGTAAGATACTAGGAGACGGTGCTAAATAGACGACAGCAGTAGACGAGG
The DNA here is from genome assembly GCA_017140195.1 of Eumaeus atala. Taxonomy (NCBI): domain Eukaryota; kingdom Metazoa; phylum Arthropoda; class Insecta; order Lepidoptera; family Lycaenidae; genus Eumaeus; species Eumaeus atala. The sequence goes on along the minus strand of JAFELO010001324.1, from coordinate 40,407 downwards.
GTATACGGAAAAGAGCAGAAGACGATGGTAGACAGTAATAGACGGTGAGGGAAGGAGGTCTCTACTAGACTGAGCCAAAAGGGATGACGTCTGTACTGTAGACGGTGTTTGAAAGAAAACAGCAGTAGGCGGCGGTATACAAAAAACAACAGTAGATAGCAGTAGAAGGTACATAACAGTAGACTAGACTATGTTGAGCCGTGGTAAATGAAAGACAGAGGAAGGCGACCGAAGGTAGAGTGGCCAATGGCCCATCGAAGGGTAATAGGAAAAAGGGCAACACATCTGCGTAACAATTGATTGAATGTCTAAGGGCATCGTAAGTCTTTGAAAAGCTCCAATTGCTCATTTGTCTTAGATGATTTAAGGCTTAAACTTTAAAAGAATATTAAGATTATCGGTATCTACTGGACAAACGCACTGTTTAGGATATACTGGTTATGATCAGCAGAGCATGGTAACACAAACATCCCTTGGAGCCATGCCTTCGTAGTCTTACTTCTTTTCGTTAATTTTGGTGTAACTATAATAGCGAATCTTGCGCATACTTACTCATATTTTAATCAATTGTGTTTAATATTTTAAATCTATTTGTGTCATCATAAATTAGGTTAAACTTAAATACAATAAAGAACTAATTTGTTGTTATTTATTGGAACTCGTTTTGATATGATAAAAGCTGTTGTCGGTTACAATCACTTCTTACGTGCTTGCATAAGTAGGGACCAACATTAACGTTTTATTGTGACGTTATAACATCTTGTAAATAGGTAATGATATAGTTATCATGCACGACAAAGTATAACGTCATAGTGATGTTCCCAGTCATCATAATGTATCGAATGGGCGGAGCCTGATAGCGCAAAAAGTCGCCTCTTTCACTGCAGCCGGTGATGCGTTCACGGTCAATTATCACGTAAAACGATATCGCCTGTAAACCAACTTACAGAAAACCAGTTTATATGTTACTACCCGAAACTCCGTATAGTCCCTTAATTTGTGTCTCTGTTATTTGTCTGACTTAACCCTAAAGTCACCAGGAAAGAACTAATTTCTTTACAACATAGTTTATCGAACGTCTGTTTCACACAAGAAACAATTTATTTTCTTGAACGGTACAATCATCGCATCGTTTCGATGTCCAAGGCGGTAATTACATGTGTAATACGTACAGATTAATCGTGTATCATTTAAATTATAACTGGTGATGTTTTAATATTATGTTGCACTCTAGCGGAATCCTTACATACATAACAAGTAGCTTTTGATGACTACCGATACCATTAGATATCTACATAATTATCATCCCATTCATCCTCCTCATCCGCCAGCGGGCTGCCGAAGTCTTAATAAGCACACAGAGTTGCTGTCACTTTGCGGCAGTGTCAGCTAGAGGTATAACCCCGATCGTATCGGTCCAATTAGGCTGCAATAGAGCAAGCCACTACCTCTTACAGATTCGTCAATATCATCTATTAAACAATTTACTTTCTAAATTGAATGATTCTAGATAAAGTTTTAAGTTTAATTGACAGACGGCAACTAAGTGAGTATATATAGGTTTGCTCTACGTTGCTACAAAATTATGGGTGTTACCTTGTTTCTAACATTAGTTTTGATTTATTTTGCTACTTACTACTTGGGGTAGAGCATATATAAAAGAAATAGTTCCAACAAAATCATAAGTTACCAAGTAGCGGAAATAATTATTTTATCAAAGACGGTGTTGGGCATTTTACCGGTTTTGACTGGTAATCATTTTTAATTAAACACCCAACACTGACCAGAGACAAACGTGACTGATTTTTATCGATAAAAACTTTAAACGCGCTACAACACTTGTTAGCTGTCATAAGTGTTATGCCATATAGAAAGACATTCCTGATTCGTGCCGTCGAAAAAAATAATGTTCACAAGCGTTATTTATAAGTTTATTAGTGTATCAGATGAACTGAGCACCTTGCACGAGGAAAGGTGTTCCACTTTCTTGGACTGCCCGCTTTATTCGTTTTTTTTTGCGTATGCTTTGATATGTCTGGTAAAGTTAAAAAGCGTAATTTTCATGAAAATATATTTTCTGTTTGTTTTGAAAGGAAACTTATGTTTATAATTCCATGAGTTTAGTAATAAATTTATAAAATGACGTCAAATAATAAATTTAAGTAACTGACATTAAAACAAAGATGTTTATGATTCGAAAATACCGCTATAAGATATTGTTCAAAAAAGAAAATAACTCGAACCACTTATTTTTGTTAAGCGCGCGTGTAATATCGGCTATGATATGAGCGTGGCTAGAGGACAGTCTGTCTTACGATCCTGACCTAAATCACTTGTAACAAGAGTTAGATTGTTGATTACTATTTTATATTATACCTATTACATTGAAAAAAATTGAATATACTTATCTAAGAATATGAATGCTCTGACTAATATAGTAAGTGTAACATGGGATGTGTAGGTTGGTATTCTAAATATATCTATAGGGGTTGTTTGTTGACTACAGCTCTATGTTGTAGAATGGAAAATGTTCCCCTGATTGGAATTTAGTCTAACCTCAGTCCGTTTGAAATTCTAAAATCGCTTGCACGCTTTTGACAAATAACATTTCTCCGCGGTGGGCGCCGATCGTAGAGTTAAAATATAGTCTAGTTTACACTGTAGAATAATGTCTGGCTGTATGTCGTACGGAGTACGTTCCCAGTTCTACATCTCGGACACCTATTGTAAGATTTATGTACTTCGCAGACGAGGATCGGGCAAATAACCTTAACTTATTGTCTTGTACTTACCAGATACAAACCTATTTTACGTTTTATTTAAACATCGATTATTTGTATTTTCATGGAACATCACTATTCAATAGAATTATAAAGATGAATGTGAGTTATCATATTAATGATTGTAATTATTTTAAACCTCGGCTATTGGGCCTCAGCCTAAAATAAGGTAAGTAATAGAAATTGATACGATAAAGACGAAAATAATATCTTTCAATTAAAGTTCATGTCTTTGCTTCTACATTACTAACCTACTATAAGAAAGAAAGAAAGAAAGAACGAAGACGTTTATTGCGAGAATTAAATTTACATTAATGTCTCTATTTACCCTAAAGAGTTAGAAAAAGTGTAATGGTTTCGATCGTATTTATTAACATACGAATTATGTTAATAGATAAATAGTTAAGTATGTAACATACAGTTTCAAATATTGTTTTTACCTAACACACATCTCACATATGATTTGATACACAGATCATCATTTCTCGCAGGAAAAGCTATACAACAGCAAATACAATACATGTTATACCGGTTCCCTGAAGAGGTGGGAAGAGGGAACCGAAAAATGCGAATTCTAGTTTCATTATTTGCCCGTCCGTGCCCTTTATTGTTGTGCAAATTTATACACTCTCATACTTTTACATTTATTACTTACTTTTCTCTATTACAAAGTTGTTTGTATAAAAGCACTTTTTCAAAGTCTATAGGCGGATGTAGTAATTTAACATAGGTCCTAACAATCCGTTACACTTCAAGGAGACATTGAATTTATGGCCTTTATGATTACTCGGTCATACCAGTTCGTAAGGTGCGCCAGAACCGGACCGCATTAGGTACATACGAATTATATAATTATGTAAATAGTGTTACCAATATATGAAACGATACGAGTAGGACATCTGCTTTGGGGACATTTTGTAACGAATAGGTCACAGGTTCCAATCTTGTAATGTGTAATTAACTTTCTTTTTGCGTCGTGACATGTGACTTAACCTTGAGTCAAATGGCAATGTGCGGCCACTCTCGGTGTGCAGATGTTAGTATTCATTCTGCATGATGTTACCAGGTAACTTGTTGGCTTTGCTGAGCTAGTTTGTGTGTATGTCCCTACCATGGTTCAAGCCTTGTCGTGGCGGTGGGGCTTAGTAGCCTGTACTGAACACAGGCGAAGCCAATTAAAACGAGGGGTATCTTTACAAACCTCTTATAAGAAGAGGGGGCTAAATATCAGGAGGAGGAAGCGCTCTCGATACCCCTCTTATTAGAAGAGGAAGAAGAGATATGACCAAAGAGCAACAGGAGACGCTTTTGAGCACGGGGCAAGGGGCGAGGATGGGAACCTTACCCCATTACGCTGTCCCAAAGTCGGTGGAGTTGCCCTGTGGTGAGGTACAACCCCATCAGCGGAGGTGGAGTCGGTCCCTTATGGGGCTGGCTAGCCGTCGAGGCGCCCCGATGATTTGTTGTTCCGGGGCATCTCACCAAGGGCGGCACTGATGGCACTCGTGGTTGATTGTGGTTATTCGGCACTATAAATGTGCAGCGAATCCCACACACCACTGGACCCCACCCAGGCCCAGGGCAAGCGAAGGCGCATAAATGCGTTCTCCGCGTCAACAAAAAAAAGTTTGCCTATGTGTGTACTCAAAGAAAAACTACTAAACGAAGATTCCGCATAGATATACATTACAATCTTGAATGTCATAAATGATGGTATAAAATGGCTCCCTGTCTTACAGTATAGGAGAGCAAACGAGTAATCGGATCCTCTTTTGAGGAATCTACCGTCGCGCATAGATAATGGCGTCTGCATCATTGTCATCCTGGTGCGTTACCCTCCTTTCCTCCTCCCATCCAATAGGCCACCGGCAACTTACTGTGCCCTTGGCATTAACAGCTGTATCATGTGAGCGAGAGGGACCTCCCCAGCCATGCCGGCTTAGTTCGGCTGCGTTGCAGCACTTTTTATATTAGTATAGGAGAGAAACCGAGCGGTCGGGGACTTCGAAGACTACCAACGTCCATAGACATTGGCATAATAAAATGTCATTCAGATGCGTTGCTATCCTTTCCTCCGCCCCTAAAATGGCCCATTATGGCGCTGCCTCTTACAAAATATCATCAAACGAAATCACCCTTGAAATATTTTGCGCGATTGAAGCCGGGAGGCACGGAAAGGGCAGGATGTAACTATTAATCAGTAAGTCTCAATTATAAATTGGCACCAAGTTTCTATTGTAGGCGAACAAAGCTGGATTACAAAGCCATTTATCACGAAAAGTATTTTTTTATAGAATTGGGGGCAAACGAGCATTTGGAACTTTTTACGACTAATGACGCCCATGAAAATCCACATAATTACTATGTCGATACGTTACCCTCCTTTCCCCCCTCCCCCAATGGGCCACCGGCTACTCACAAACCGCAATGAAGATGTCACTTCACGGCGGTATTATATGAGCGAGAGGTACTATCCCAGTCATGCCGGCCCAATTCCGTTGCAGAGGAGGATGTAGTGTCGAGCACTATTCATGGCACTACCTCCTCCTATGCAGCATGGCATTACCTCTGTCCCAAAAGAACACAACTTTGCGTTTCTGGCGCACTTTACTGTCGCGTACGTTATCGTTGTGGAGCCAGCTGCCACTTCCTGTATTTCCGAACCGACACTTGTGCTGGGCTACTTTAAAAAAAGAGCATACCTTTCACAACGGCAAGCAACACGCCGGCACAACTTCGTGTTCGTGGATAAAAAATATATATTGGATTCTTTAAATGCTACTCCTTTATTGACATTTCAGTGAATGAGTATAGACACTGATGTTATAATAAAAGAAGTTTCCATGTGACAGAGACGGCGCTGGATAGTCTCAGCTAAAACCAGACACCGACCTGTAAATTAGTGAGTAGGAGCCAGACATTCACCAAGTTAAGCTAATTATTATTCAATACTGTACCAACAAAATGGTCTGTACAGTATTAATGTGTTTGGTGTGGAAATACATGCGTCCATACATGTGTAAAATGCTAAAATTAATGCTCATTTTACTCTCATAATACCAACCGCAGTTTTTCAATTGCAAGTCCTGCGTCACCTGTCAGTACGACTGTTACAAACATACTCATGTTAAATACTCACACTTGGACACGTGATGTTGTGTTTATACATTTATTCATGATCCTCATTACGTTCAGTCATCCTTCTAGGGTAAAAGCTGATAAGCTAACCACGTATACACACGTATGGATACGACATCGTGAATAAAACTTGATTAAATAGCCAAAAGCCTAGAAATATTTAAGCTATCGGCTTTTCTATACTGATAAGCTTAGACTTGTGCTTTATATACAGTATAAACAATAAGAACACAAAGAGAAATCAGAGACATCAGGCGACCGGAATCTCGACATAACTGCCTGTCATTTTAAAGCGACATCATTTTGGCGTGGGTTAGGTCACCGGTCGTGCCGGGCAACGCCTGCTGCAACGCAGTATGGCAATTCATCCAAGAATGTATTTACAGTCCAGCCATTCAAGAGGTTATGTAATTTCTTCAGTTATGAAAGCTATTAAATAACCCTCCAATAATGACGTATCCGAATCTAACAGAAAAATATCAGGTGAGGAGTTTGTTAAATTTGAATCAAGTGGGTGTAGCTGATAAGCAGCGCTGAATGAGAAGTCGCCGTCGAATGAGCAGCGCGTACATGCGAGCGGTAAAGTGCTCACTGGAAGGAAAAGAGTCGACGTTTTATAACTCTTTTTACAATCTCGAAAGTAAAATCTGAGACACTTCCACTGGTTCCGATCCTATTGTTATATCATTATTACGGTGTCAGTGTACCACCAGTGCAGGCTATGGCAATATGTGCAGTTCTGCAAGTTACACTACGCTTCACGACCGGACCTCTGGCTCAATATAATATCAGCGTGAAGTAATGGCTGTGTTGTCACGTATCGTGTTTAGTTGAAGTCCAGATAACCCCTTTACATTAACATTTACTCCCGACGGTAAAAAAAAATATACGCTCTATGTGATAAAGCATGTTTTATGTGTTTTTCACATTAACAAACAGGTACAGTGCGGTAGAGTGGTAATTATTTTTAATTACATAAAGAATCGTAAAAGCCGTGTGAGCTAGTGACGTGAGGCGACCAAAAAGCTGGTAGCTAAAGGTAACAAAATGCTCCTAATACTAGATGCTTTTTTGAAACAATAAAAGTTTAATATTAAAGTGCGGAATTTCAGTCATTTACTATGGATATAATGTTGATGAAAATATGAATTTCAATAAAAAAACTTAGTTTAAATTTGAAATAAAATACGAAGAGGTACCAAAATATTTTTTTATTAGTGGGTGACAGTTAATTGTAGCGTAGGAAGGCAAACAAGCAATCAGAAATTTTGACGACTACTGGCACCCGTTGCCCTCTTTTCCTTCGCCTCCAATGGTCCACCAGCTACTCGCAATCCGCTCGAAATGCGACCGCATAGCTTTCACTTTACGCCGGTATCATTAAAACGAGAAATACCTCACTGATTTGAAACATTCTTTTACCATTAGAACCCTACATTATCTCGGATGAACATAGGCTATATAATATTTTCTAAAACGTTACATGTCGTTATGAAAACTGTCAAGTAGCCACAGGTGTAAAAAATATCAAAGTAAATCTTCATATAGCTGCAGACATTATTGACAACTACGAGTAGCTTTCCCGACAGACGTTGTTCTGTTATTAATTGAATTTGTGGTCATGTAGTGACAAAAGTTATTAACATTTGTTCTATCATTGTACTCATTGTCACTTATTTAAAGTTATTTTCACAAAATCCAAATTTTGTTTATATAATAGCATATAACAAGTATCTTTACTAATTAGTACTAAAACATATACGCGGTTAGTTATGATGATGTGTTAATGACATGTTCCGACAGGAGCGCACCGCATGTGCCCTGGGGGCGCAACGTTTCGCCAACATAACGACTTCAAATTGATAAGACTAATTATCTTATTAAACTTAACTACTTGATAATTATGTGGTATTCAACCATAGTATGTACACTCGTGATATGCCCTTGTGAAGGTCCGTGGTTCAGGGTCCCATCGGAAGCTCGTATTCAAAAGCATTCCCACAATGTGCATTTGACTTCCTCCGCGATTAAGAAAACCTTATACTTGGTAGGACTAATTTATCCAATCTTTGGGCTATTGCATATCTGAATTATGCCCAAAGCGACCCACCCGTTCTCTAGTTACAAGAAAGACACAACTACCTTATAATAGCAAGCAAATGATCGATATTATTATATTGTTAGACTAATATAACATTGTATTATTTCTATCTTACATAATATTTACAAATATAAACTAGCAAAGCATTGTGCACGCGAACGTACTCCCACTTATTGTAAACAGCTTTTAAAAACTCCGTTGTCCCTTTATCTTCGTGGCAGGTACGTACTAATTATATGTTATTATTTTATACAATGTCATTAAGTGTACGCCAGCCGCCAGTCTCCCTTACGACTCGATAAAATGTGTTAAAACAACGCGATCTATCAGGCAAGGCGCACACTTTCTTTTCCACTATTGCTTAAGGAAGCTTAAAATAAAATATGAGGTACATTTTAAGATAATTAATTACGTAAATATAGTAGTTAGGAAATTATAAATGCTGGCTTACTCATGGTGAGATTTTATATTTTTATATACGGAATTGGGTCGTTAGTACTCTCAACCAACGTATACCTGTACCTGTATTAGAAATAAATAGTAACAGATAATTATGTGGAAAGTGATTTGGATTAATCAGAGGCTATCCAGTGATGAGATGTAAACTTAAGCGTATTGTACATATAAAAAAATTACGAGTAACTAAAATCAGACTGATTTCTAATTTAATAGTTGTGTCTGTTTCCAATACTACTAAATGACATGCAACATGTACGACATGCATGTTATTACCATCACAGACTTTATGCCACCTATGAACAGTACTACATCTAAGGAATAAATAACTATCATACGATCTAAGCAGACTCAACTTGAAACTATATTTTTTTTCCATAATATAAAAATAATGTGAGTACAGCGCCTAAGTCTCTGTGAACATCTTCCCGCGCTCTTTGTACGATTGTGTATGAATTGAACATTACGATCCATCTGGCGGGAAGACGCACTTACTTACTAATTAGCCCTCCTTACTAACAACTTCATTGCTAACTATTGTCTGATTAATTATTGTATATCAGCCTCCTCCCGTCCGCCTCGTAAAGCGTAAAAACTATTCAAACGTTCTTGGAAGTTCTTTGCAGCCAAATGGTCTGACCGGGGAGGTGCCATCGCTTACATTATTTTGGCGTAAAGTCATGGCTATGTTACAGTTTATGACTTACGACAGTCCAGTAGGCCTGTTGTAAAATATTCAGCATGAGTTGATCATGTGGAGATTCACGGAGCCAATTCGGTTCAATGTTTAAGTTTCCGTAGCTAAGGCGTTTAGCGACAGGAGTCGAGACAGTCTCTCAAAGTAAAGAATCATAAATCAAGTATCTACAAAAATCATTTGGAATATTGACTGCTCCAATGTTACACATTGTGGATTTAATTTGACGGGTTTTGTCGCGGTTGATCAAGTATTTTACGATCCCAACGTTTCAGAATATTAATAGCTACCGTGGTCACGGATAAACTGAGATGACAGATGTATATTAAGAGTACCCGAAGATTTTGTAATTATTCAGTAGTTCCGATTAACTCGAAAAGAACTTTGCCTTTTTTATTTTGAATTTTGAATACGCATTCGTACGTTAACACATTCAAGTCAATGGCCAAGTGATAAATAAAATCAGGGTTCAATTTTTTTTTTCTTTATCGTGGATGTTCACGATAAAGTTATAGAGAGCTGAAAGTAGTCTGATGAAGAAAAGGATGGTACGACCTATTACGATTTAATACGAACCAACCATGCAAACTAAGTGAAAATAAAATCGCTCAATAATAATTAATTATGACTTACATATAATAATACATTAGCGAGTTGAAGAGAAGTGGGTGTATAGTAATGGCCATAAAACGTTACACTCAAATATGATTACACAAAAAGAAACAACACACGACACTTCATAATAAAGAAATTACAAATATAAATTAACCAATTAGTATGAAAAAAATAGATGATATACTTGGACAAAACAAAGGAGGCTGTATATATTTGAGAATATTTTCCTAACTAATTAAAAGCGTTGAAATAAGACGACAAAACCTTGGTCCCCGGTTATCGAAGTGATCTGCCTTTGTCCAGGCCACCGTGTAGGCTGCCAGTAATTAACTAAAACCGACCCGCTCTATAACAAAAGGCGCAACAAGATGCAACACGGCCACCTCAATTAAACAAATACGACCGCCTAAATTTAAGGAATCCACTTATACCCTTTTATTGCATACCTAAAGGCTAATAAACTTTGAGACCAATAAAAGGCTAATGATATTAATAATGCAATATTAGCGATATACATATATGAAATACCAGTAGAGGTACCTACGGCTATTTGAACTTTACAGCTAACCAGAAAGAAATAGTATAGTATCTATCTTTAGGATTTTTTATAGTATCAGATGACAAACGAGAAATCAGAGCCTTCCAACGACTACCGATGCCCATGAACATCACCAAAATTATGTCGGTGCGTTTCCCTCCTTTTCACTCTACCACAAACCGCACGCAACCCGGTCGTGACGGGCAATTTCAGTTGAATAGGTAGATGTAGTGTCTTCCACCATGCATGGCACAACATCCTCCTATGCAGTACGGCACTACCTCTTACATGTCTTTACTTGTGACGTTATATTATCTATTGGTATTGAAACTACATCGTTCGCTTGAAATCGGCAGTTTCTTTCTCTGGTGCAAAAGTATAGTAGGATTATGACTATCGTCGGTACTACGTGCAAATATTTCAATTGCATTGTATCCCATAAAACACACCAGATATCTCCACGCCAGTGGGCAGAGTGAACCGGTAGTTACATGTCACGATGTTTACCTCCACATCGATTCCGCAATAACATGCAAACTAGTATTGGGTCTCCAGGTTGTAGAATAACACCCGCTGTCCTGTTGTTAACCAAAATAGGCTTCAATGCAATACAAAGAGGTAGTAAAGAAGATGGTAGGCACTACATTAAATTACATTAAACTATAATGATTTGTTTACTGAGCTTCCAATTAACTTTATTGAAAAGCGTTTCGAAAAATGTGTGGGCGGCAATTTGAGCGAACAAAATACAATTTCACCGCTTTATTACACAATATATACGATACAGGTTTTTACTTTGGTAATTAAAAGTCATTGAGGGTCATCAAACATTGTTTAAACGGCTATGAAGACATGACATGTAAGATTTATTTATAAGGTTACTTGTTAGGCATTTATGAGCGATTTTTTATCCCTCTCTTTTATGGTGTATCTAATATTTATATAAAATATAATTAACGATAGGCTAATCGTTAATATTAGTGTATTCTTTAAGAAAAAAATATAAAGCCTTATTAGAAGCAAGTTGAAGAAAATCTTCAGTGGTATAGCGATTAGACTCGGCCTGTACCAATGTCATTTCGTAACTAAAGCACATTTTCTTAGCGCTCCTACAGTGAAGGAAAACATCGTGAGGATTCGTGTATTCGAATCCGACCTGATCTGGGATTGGGCCTAATTTCCCTTCTGGGTCCCTTGCACTTTTAATGTCATGATAATGGTTCGTGAGGAAGTTTTGTAACACTCCAAGGGCGTTTTGAAGCTTACACTATAGGCACACTTATTTTTGATGTGTTTGACAGTATTTAACGTAAGTAAGTACTTATTTACTTCATTTCCTGCCAGATTATCTATATCACACACAAAAATAAGTCAGTGTGAACGCCGCCCACACACAAATAAGAAAGTAAACGAACAGTCCCATTTCGAAATAAATCCGACTACCCTTCCTGCATCGCATCTCTCCTTTGGAGCCATCCGGGCTATGAGAAATCATTCCAAACGCTGTCACGTTTATTCCATTCTATATATCTATGGCTACATTGTCGTGTAGCTATCACTTAAAGAGAACACGAATCAGGAATTTTCTTCAAAGGATCACAAGTGGTGGCCGCAGTCGATCCTGGAGACACAGTAGCAGCGGTGGGAACGTGTTGTGTGCCAGGCCCGATAAAAAAAATCTCCTATGCAATTACACTATAGAAATGTTACTATTACAAAATAGCAACTCTGAACGCAAAGAGTTGATTTCGATAATAATTCTGCGGTAATATAAAAGTAAAGATATTTATTAACCTTTACTTCATCGCATACTTACAATCATCTCTTTCAGTAAGGACCCGTTTAAGTTCGACACTGTAGTTGACAAGTTGACAACTTGACAATATAATAAGTCAGTGTTAAATAAAAATTGGCGTGAAATATAGCCGCGACAGTCAGGTGCGAAGCCTTCAACGTGTACGTGCATGTATATGTTAACTCATTTATATTTTATTTTTCTCAAATTATAAGTACACTGTTCGAGAAATCAAAGTGCTTACAATATTACTAGACATCTAAATGCATAATAACATATTGATTAAATTTATTTGCCAATTTTGTTGCTTGCTGGCCAGCTATGCTATCGTGTTTCGTGTAGTTTTTTACCTTCCGGTGATACATGGTAGAGGGCGAGGCAAGGAGTACAACACGTAGGTATACCAATGCTTTGCTAATACAAAAAAAATCATGGCTCTATGTAAGTACCTATAACATAGCTCTACGTAAGTACCCATAGCAGCTCTATGTAAGTACCTATAACGTCGTCAAATGAAGACGTTATGTATATGTAGCATACCTACTGTTACATTTCCTTCTGCCTCCTGTGAGTGTTTGTGTGTACGTGTGTGCGAATGTGTGTGTATGTGTGTGTGTGTTCATGCGTGTGTGTGTGCTATCTAAGTTAATTTGACGGTGTACATTTTCGAGGGCGAGAAAGGAGATTCTCGTGACTTATATTTTACTCCTACTTAGTTTCTAAAACTAGACGGTTGTATGTAATTAGATTTTGGCCTTACTTTTATAATGTCCCTTTTAGCATCAACGAACGTTAAGTGTCAAGTGTCAATTATTTTTAAAACAAATTGCTTATCATTATATCTTAACTGTTTTCCGATCCTTCTCGGGTAGGAACAGAACCTGACTTTGACTTGCTTAAGTCCCATGATGGATCAAACCTTTGACTTCAGTGACGTAAACACTTTCTACAATTCACCGCTTTGCAAATACATTCAATAACCACATACATAAACATTAAATAAATACTCAACATAAAGATATTGACAAGAACATGACACAGAGACAACAATAATCATAATCACGCTGAAGCTAGTTACATATTCCCCGGCCAGAAGCCGGCTTCTGACAGATACGACAGTTGACATTTGACACAAGTCGTGACATTATAAGAATGACACAACACGATGTATTCTGTTCACGCGCTCTATAATATCTTAACTACAAAATGTTATGTATGTAACTAATACAATGTTTCAATTCACACTACATATACATCGAACACGCAATGTCTGTACTGAATATTGCAAGGCTGAAGAGTTTGTTTGTTTGTTTGCACGTGCTAATCGGGAACTATCTGTCCAATTTGTGAAATTCTTGCGGCGTTCTTTACGTTGCTATGTGTAAGGACATGGAATGACATACAAGTGGAGCTGAAAAGCGTTACACACATCCTAGCTTATGCCATGCCATACCAGTTTCAAAGGGTCCTGTTAAAGCCCTGACAGAATAGTCTATTCGGAACTTAACTAGCAAATAACTTTGTGTAGCTTACACATGTTGGTTTATAAGGTTCCGGTTAGAAGCAATTAATAAGACGTATTTACGGGGTAGTTAGGACTCATGACTCTTACTCAAGTCACACATTCAATAGTTACTTGTAAATTTATATTAGATAGTAACCTGTAAAACAGTTGTTATACAATCATTACTTTATCGTCATTATTATCATTATCAACCTTTATTGGTCCACTGCTGCACATAGGCCCCTTTCAATGAACGAAAAGGTGGCCGATCTCCTGCTACTCGCATCCTTCCCGTAACAGCTACTTCACGGAGATCGTCTTCAATTATAATTTCTTATATGATTATACTTCCTTCGCTCTTGGTGAACGTTCTTGGGTGCCTTCATACAGAGAAATTTGTCAGACTTTTCGCTTTAGGATGGAAAGGATTTAAGACCACGGCATGAAAATATATGAGGAGTAAAATCGCGTGTAACATCGGTCGAGCAATCGAGAGCAACGCCAGCGTAACGCTTAACAAACACACTTCGCTTGTAGCTTGCGCATCTTTCCCTACAGAATCCTGTTGCTGCCCCGTGCCAGAGCAGAGCTGAGACTCAGTTTTTATTGCTGTCTTTGATTAGCCCTCACTTCACGACTCAGGAAACGCGAGTTCATAGCCACTGGACGACGAGTTCTTCAGGGCCGTGACAACCCGGTGCGGTTGCATGGTATCATCGGCAAGCGCCTCGTATATGTTATCATATGAACAATGTCTTAACAGAAGCGACATTTATTTAACACAATGACTGAGAACGCACATCTTCGATGGAACATAGCTCGGCAGATTTTTTTCTTTCTTCGTCTGCTTAGTCAGTGCATGAAACAAAGTGAGCATTACGTTTTACTTCAGTTGTGTGGTGTAGACACATTCGTATTTTTGTAATAGCTACCTTACTCACACAGAAACTATTTTGTAAGTTTGTATTAGCGTATTCTACTTGTTACACTTTGGAATTTTTGTTTCATTTTCTACAACAGAATTTCTGAGTGGTTCAAATTATTCTTAGTGTACCCTGTGGCACTGCACTATTAAGATGTATGTAACCACGTCACACGCTATAAGCCCGAGTCATTTATGACGGACGCTGTAGCAGCTGACGAAATGGAATGAATAGATTTTGAAAGAAAATTTTCCGGTTTATAAATAACAGCCCTACAAACAATAAGATTGATGACTTGTTTTAAACATGTTTAAGAGATCGCAGATAAAAACTAAGTATAATACTAAAATCATAACTCACTACACTGTCTGGTAAAAATACGGAACGGCATCGTGTAGATTTGACACGCGTAGGCGCATGTCGAGATGCAAATAAAACTGTCCGGCATACAAATACATTTGGGTTTAGAAATGTCAAGTCTCACAAACAATTGACGCTGCGCGATATCCGTCCACCAGTTTACAATCTATATAGTGTAGTCTAAGAAAAAAAACTGAATATAATTAACAGATGAATAACTTCTTACAGTTGTACTCTACAAAAAGCGGCGTTTAAACCGCACTCTCGTGGATTTACGGACATCAAGGCGATGGGCTTGGAACTAAGAGTCCTGTCGCGATATCCGAAGATAGAATTCTGCTGCTGATATTGAGCCGAATAATTCCACAGAATGTAACTAATTCACAAGGCGCAATGATTTAGTAAAATAGGCTTATCTAACGAGTTTACAATAAACATTGTAATAATGAAAATAAAATACTTTTAATTGCAAATGACATTTATTTCTTTTCACGTGTGTTAGTTTAATACACAAATATAAAACAATTTATTGTTTTAGTGACTCCAAAATATCATGGCGTTTAGAGCAAGCTGTGCTTTCTAAAACTGTTCATAAATTATAATACAGTGAATTAGCACCGGTACTGGACGATGGTCCGTCTTCAGCTCGTTGAAGTCTTGGTTGGAAACGAATGTCTCGGACATTCGCATCCAACCAAGACTACTTGGACCGAGCCTTATGACTGGGCGCCGAGTCTTGCTGGAAAGACCATACTTGATTATTAAACATGATGTGATTAAGGGGCCTTACTACATTCCCAAGAATGATATCAACAATATAGTACAATTTATTTGCACCAAAATGAGAAAAAACAATGAACATTCGTATGAAAATGACAGATTCCAAATTCAAATGTAATATTTTTTTATTTTAACAGTATTTATGGCCAGACTAAGTATAGAATATGTTTGTGACGATGACTTCGTAACTGGTAACATGTATTAAAATTAAATAGGTTATGTTGTCCCTCTTATTTAATAGGCAAACAATGATAATGGGCTGAAAGGTGTATCCTTTAAACTAAACTAAATTAAGATAAAACGAATCTATGACGCTGAAGAATTTGTATTACTGTAACTATTACCATACAAGTCAACGTATCCACACGGTTACAAACTATATCTTATTTACTACAGTCACCACCATCACCATTATCATCAGCCGGACGATGTTCACTGCTGGACATAGGCCTCCCCCCGGAGCGCCAATGAAAATGAAAAATACCCTTGTCTAGTAGTAGGGTATAAGTTATAAATACATAACAATTTCAACACTTGAAAAGTAGATTAAAATACTTTTGTATTTTATTGTCGCGTCATCGCACATCATCATCATCATTGTCACCCTTATCGTTCCACTGCTGGACGCAGGCCTCTTTCAATGAACGCCAAGACGACCGATCTCCTGCTTCTCGCATCCATCCCGGACGAACTACTGCACGGAGATCGTCTTCGCACACAAAAGGGAAATTTTATTTTATTTGTATTTTATATACAGAATAGTGAGCATTGAAGGCTAGAAGCCTCCACATCATCCTGTGTGTTAACATCTCTACTATTTCTTACGAGTAGGTATAATATGGGACTTGCCCCCCTACTCTTACCCCATATAGCCCTTGACATAATCATCAAAGGGGGCCAGAGCGAACATTTGAAACCATGTTGAGGCCCGCAACGAATTGAATTAGAGGAAAATGTTAGGAACAGATTCCAGTTTCTCTCCTCAGTTTAAGCGCCACACAGTGTGATTAATGTTGGAATAATTCACAAGAGTCAAGAAAATAGAAAATGTTATCGACTGTTTACCATCTTCATGTAGAAAGAGCATACCTATTCCTTAAAGACCGGCAACGCGTACAGACGTCTTGTATAGCAAATGTCTATGGGCGGCGGTAGCTGCTCGTTTGCCCCCAATCTCACAATATATAATAAAGTACATAGACAGATACACAGACAACGGATGTGTATGTGTACAGTATTGTAATGTGTGTTGTGCGTTCCGATCTAATGAACACGAGTGCATTTTTCGCACTCCGTGACTAGCAAATTGTACTGTACGCCTCAGTGCGTAGGTATTGATGTGAAAATTACTGTTCACTCTGGTTACAATGTAAAACTTTAACTATCCCAGGGACCATCAGATCCCGGATCACCCTCACGACCCGCTCCCTCTTGTGCGGCCAGTCATACATCAGGGACCTGATACGGCATCCGAACGAAAGTCATCGATTTTTTTATAAGGTGACAAACGAGCAATCATGCCTACTAAAGCCTACCGACGCCCAAAGACAAGCAGATAAATTATTTAGAAGATGCGTTGCTCTCCGTTCTCTCCCCCCGCCCCTCGAACCACCGGAAACTCACAAATCGCACAAAACGCGACAGCACAGCTGTCAGATCCGGTGAGAGGTCATAAAGTAGTTTCCCGCGGGAACAAAAAAACTACATGCAGATTATTTCATTGACTTCATTGACATTCGTTCACTTCAATGCGTTTTTTAATTTCCCGACGTAACGCACCGCATCTACCGGGGCTTTCACTGCACCCATATCTTACAAAGATACTGAAATAATATGTCACATTAACCATGTGTCTGCGATGAGGTCGTAACGATAATAATGGTGTTTGATTACGTGATTATGTTCTTCTTTTTATAGAATAGGGGGCAACGAGCAATCGGAGAATTTTAACAATTACCAACGGCCATGAACATCAGAAAGCTACTATGCCGATGCGTTGCGTTCCCACTCCCCAGTGGGCCACCGTCTACTCACAAGCCGCTCGAAACGCGGCACTGAACATGTCACTTTATGGCGGTGTTATGTGAGAGAGATGTACCTCCCCGGTCGTGCCGGCCCAATTCCATTGCATAGGAGGAGGTAATGACATGCATGTTGCACGACACTACATCCTCCTAGAATGGCACTAACTAAATGTGATTAACTTATGATTTACGTTATGTTATGGTATTTATCATTAATAACTGTTATGATTATTGTAAGTGAGTTAGTTGTTAGATGACTCTTATCTATGTCCTTATGGGTATAAAAAATGATCCCAAAAGCTATTTGTTTACTTATACTTTACATACAAAGCGATACGAGAATGATTTTCGCAAAATCTACTGACGGATCATCAAGCCTCATTCACCATTCGGTATCGCAATACCCGAGGACGGTTTTATCCCTCTACTTTTATTCACGGACGGAACCGGGGCGGATCGTTACTTAATTCATGAAATCACTTGGTTTTCTATCAGCCCCTTCTGATTGTTTCCGAGAGTAGGAATGGCCCGACCTGTACTGGTGAGGCTCGTGTCTAATAGGACATGCTTAACCAGGTGGTGTTGTTTCAGCTGACCCGCATGCTCGTATATGATATAATAGGAAAATATACACGAGGTGAAGGTATAATATAATGAATTATTGCTCTCTTTCAATATTGGCCATGTTTTCGATTTGGTTCATTGTCTTTCTTTTGTACTTAATTAGGTAATGAGGTAGATATGAGGGAGATAATTAACTAAAAAATGTGCCGTAGTAGCCGACCGGAGGTTACTCCCTAAGAATGAGTATGTAATGTTACGTAGTGTTATGAATGTTATACATCACGCGTCTAAGTCGTGTCTCATGAGAGTCCAAGAAAAAAAATGATATTTAATCTATGGCTTTTATTAGGCTTTTAGTTCCACAAATGTATTAGACTAGACTATAGGCTGTGAAAGTAGACAACACTGTCGCTAGTAACACTTGCGCCTGATCGATGCAAATTTCATCGCACTTACAACAAATAACGTGTCCAGTAAAAGAAATACCATTGTCTGGGACGACGATCGATCAATGACTAATTCGTAAAAGGGTATTTTATTTTTGGTTTCCTTTGTTTTTATAACCTGATAACCTGTTCTTTATCGGGACGACGCGTTGGACTTTATCACAAGATACATCTAGATAATTAAGTGGTGTGACAAAAAATGGAGGCGTTATTTGTTTTCGGCCCGTCGACTCTTATAAAACTAGATGGTAATGAATGAACTGAGATAAAGGACGGAAGGATGGGCAGGCGCGCTTCGATATCGATTTGATTTTGTCCTTTTAAACTATTCGTTAATACCACCTCCTCCAATAGCGGCAGATTTTTTGGTTAGTTACTATAGAGGCCAGAGTTACGGGTTCAATTCCCAAAATAAAAGTTCCTTCGGATTGTTTGAATTGTAACTGTTTGAATTGTAACTATTTGTAACAGGTAACACCCGACGGTGTTACCTGTTACACCTTAGAGCGAAAGCAACTAAATTTTCTCCAGTCGTGTTGGACTGTCACGCCCTACGGGGACACTAATGAAGAAATAGGCACGGCATTTCATACATTGCAATGTTTGCCTGCCTTATTGCCTAGTCCCTTCTAGCCTCACGTCACTTTAGCCAAAATCCCGTCAGTAACATCACTCTTATTATGGTTGTGGTCTAGCTGTCACCTGACGAAGGACCGCTTTCCGAAATCATCAGTAGAAGTGTAAACTATGTACTAGTGCGATTTTATCCGATGGTAATGGATTATTATCAATGGTCAAAAAGATACCCAACATCATAATTTTCGCAAGCGTTGCCGTCCATTTATAATTGTTTGTTTACGTGACGTTAAATCATTAGAAATAAGTCTACGGTAATAAGGTAGATACTTTCGTTCTCTGTATTTAAACGTATTGGCATTTAAAATGAAACAAACCAAAATGGTATATTAATTTAGTGATGGCACAGCCCTGGTGTCACCGGATGGGTCGATTCCACTTTTTGTACCATCTTTGTTTTTTTTTTATATAAAATGGGCTTTGATCGGAACAGGCGAGTCGATGACCTTTAGTTTTTTTTATTACCAAAGAGAATAGCATTTCTTTAGTGTGTAGGTATGTATCATCGTTAAGAAAAATATTAATGGCTAGGTGTCATTAATATCATTCGTCTCCGTTTTTATTAATTCCG
>JAFELO010001324.1:0-20433 GCA_017140195.1 Eumaeus atala | reverse complement strand
GACGAGTTGCCTTCTTTCACATATGTGAGCCCCATTTTCCCAGTCCGTATAAAACTAGCCAACACAATCGTCTCTCCTAGCTGTTGCTTTCTCTCTGAGTTGCGGCATGCCTGCCGGGTCGGGAGGCATTAGCACTACTGCAAATCTCTAGAAGTTGTATAGAGTAGGAACTCTACAGCGCCAGTCACTACTGATGGCGTCCTTTGGTTTCACTCGCACAACTCCTATACACAAGTATACCTAGGTACTTCAACCATACAACAAAATATATATACGAGGCAAACATGTATATATAGATGAAAATGAGGTTGACACTGCAGTACAAGATGACGAGATCTACAAAATTTGCATAGATCAGTCTTCCGTTTCAAGTGTTTGCCGAAGCACTTACATCAAATGCTCATAGCCAACGCAGAATTGGTAAAGCACAGCTGAACGAATTTCTGTGAAATTTATTTAGCTCACAGCTATTCTAAGAGTTATCACTTTTCTTTTTATTTGTATGTGTGGAGAAAAATCAGCGAATCAGTAAGTGAAATATTTCCCTAGGTTCCACATCTTACACGAACCATTGTAGTTTGACACAAAGTCTGTACTAAGTAGCTGCTGATTCATTATCGTTTATAATAATTAGCCCAACCATTAAATTCCCGATGCAGGTCACCGCTGGCAGAATGCGGGTTGGCGCATATGGAATATTTTTTTGTGTAAATGGACAAACAAGCAGCAGGATCTCTCTGATGACTAACGACGCCCGCATAACGCAGATGCGTTGCCTCCTCGCTGATTTGTTTTATTCGCAGATTTGTTGACCTCCTTCTCTCTTCCCCATCAGTGGGCCACCGGAGCTAACGTGGCACTCCTACTGCTAGTTGTAGTAACATGTTATATTAATAGGTTTGTAATTTTTGTACCAATATAAAATTCAAAAGCGTGAGGACCAGCTGGATGCTTTATCCGGTACATCTCTTCCTATCTATGGGAAAAGAGGGTATTTTTCGCGTCCCTAAACTAGAAGACACAAAAGCCTTCGCTAGCCCGATGAACTTTTATGGCAAAAGCAATAACATCGCCGACAGTAGTACGTCCCTCCGAGAAGAAAAAACCGCCACAAGCAAGTGGCTTGTGAGTAAAAGTGTATTGCAAAAACCTAGTCCCCGGGCCCACGCGTGGCTCTTCAGGAATCTCCAATTATAATTCCTCAAGTCGATTGCTCTTAATATTATAATTATATTCTAAACACAGAATACATTATGCCTCGGGTGTTGCGCAGCCTGACGCCAGGGAGACGGGGTTTGTATTTCTTCACTGTTTGTTGGGCTGGTTATGTACCTGACTCCGCTAAAAGGGTTATTTATTTTCAGTATGTACTTAGTTATGTACGATTCGTACTATAGAACGTGCCACAAATACCTTTTCTTCAGTCAATGGGCCACCGGCTACTCACAAACCGCACGAATCGTGACAACAAAAGTTGGTTGCCAAGCAAGTAAATGAAATTAAGTGGCGTTTCGTGTCGTCTAAGAGGAGCCGGTGGCCCATAGGAAAGGACGGGGAGGAGAGGATATGAAAATTTCGATAATGTAACCAAAATATTTTAGTAAAAATCCTTATATAGATGTAATTATTAACGACTAGCCGACTAGTACTACTGCTAGTACAGCATTCTGTCGAAATTAAAATATATAATTTAAGTAAATGTAAATCAATGAATTTGTGTCATATTTTGAAAAATATCCGTGTGAAGCCGGGATGGTAGGTTTGAAAATTATTTTATAACGAGTTGGCATTTCTGTTTTAATTGTATTTGGCACCGTCTGACATTGCAGGCCGAAGTCCGTGCTTTTCTCGCGACTCTTAAATGACACGCATTGTATCGAAGTTTCTTTAGGATTTTTTTTCTTCTAAAAGCTTTACTTATGAGGCTTTACCCTGAAATTGATCAGACAAATCCGTTCATTTTTTATACGTACCTACTGACACACGTGTGTTCTACGTAAACGCGAGACATTAGTATTTTGCATCCATGGTGTTACTAGAACGTGACTTAATCGGACTGTGTAATGTACAGTGTACAGCGAGACCGCATAACTGTCCTCAGCGGAAGTTGGATACGTCCGGAACATTATTAACCTAGTCAAGCCAATATGCAAACAACGCGGATTAGTCCCTCTATGTATTTACTGTCACGCGCAACATCTAAGCCATCTTAGCAAATACACCGCTCCATTCCAGGTGGGGTATTAAATTGTGAATAACACTAGTCACGACTCGCGGTTTCATTTGCTAAATTTGTTTTAGTACTGAACAAATATTTATTTTCCGTTTAACTTATGACAACAATAAAATAACATTAATTATATGAAAAATCATAATAAAGCACCTTTGTCGATTCTTCTTCATCCTACACTTATCCTGTTACCTGATAGAGGGGATTTGACGAGTCCGCCTGGTTTTACATGGAGTGACTGCCATCTGACCTTTGGAACACAGAAGGAAAACTATCAAAAATCAAGTACACGAATCCTGGTTTCCTCAGGATGTTTTCCTTCACCGTAAGTGCACTCAGAAAACGTACTTACGTTCATCTTCATTAGCATAATCAGCCAGAAGACAGGGCATCCAACACTCCACCTTCTAACCTTCTAGTGCGGGGCCGCTAATCGAGAACCTTTCGTCCCCCAACGGTTATCAGTTCTGCGAGCAATGTTGCCTGCCCATTGCCATTTCTGCTTACTGATTCTCTGAGCTAAATAGCTAAAGTGGAAATCGGTTACCCTGGTTCTCATGCGGATTTCAGACCATACATCGTAGAGAGATACCAAGCATTGCTCCAACATCAAAAGTAATTGAACGGTAAGTGACACTGAGCTTGTTTAAGAGGCACCGCTGTGATGACTGGAGCACCGCCCATGTCTCAACCGAATCAAAGGCTTTCATCAAAGTCCACAAACGCTATATGTCGATTATACTCCTCCGTTTCTTGTATAGCCTGGCGCAGCGTGTGGACGTGGCTTACGTTACTAAAGCCTTCACGGAAACGGGCTCTATCGGGAGGTTGGAAATCGTCAAACCTGTGTGATAACGGTTCGCGATAACCATTCAAAACAACTTGTAAACGTGGCTTAGAGGTGACACAGGTCTGTAGTTTTTCAAGAAGGTTCATCACCTTTCTTTATGAGATCACCACGATACTTCTCGGCCACACTTCTAGAACAGCGCCTTGGAGAATTACGAAATTGAATTGCTTCTGGAGGACTTACAGTAACGGCATTCCACCCGCTCTCATAAGCTCTACTGTAATTCCATCGTCCCCTGGTGTCTTCAGTTGTTTCAGGGCCATTTGAATCTCATACTGGTTGACATCTAGGATATCTTCAGTATAATGTCGGCTAAGTTTGGCTAGAGCCTAGAGGATCTATAGCAACACATAAAACGAGATTATTAAAATAACGCAGGTAACTCTTTGATTGACTTCCTTTCCCTGTACTTCTTCATGTCAACAGAAGACTTCAAACGCATTGCATCTCGTTCGCCCATGAGTTCTGAGAGTATAGTGATAGGGTCTGAGAGTTTTCCAGTTCTTTTCTTACCCTCGTAAAGAACTTAGACCCGACCGCTAGGATAGCGTATAAAAAGGTATTGTTTAAATCGTCCGTTAATTCGCATTCAGCCAGGCATTCAGAATTTTGGAGTTCGAGCTGAAATTTTTCAAGGTTTTATCATTGGAATGGGATAGGACGAAGTGTAGACTTCATTAACCGTGACCGCTCGTACCCTGTATTACTTATTTAAAGTGCCTCTTACTATGCGGTGATCACTCCCCGTTTTTAGGCTATAGATCACAGAGATATAATTAAATACGTGGCGCCAGGTTGACAAAGTGAAGTCTGTCTCGTTTCTCGTCATTCAATCTGGGCTCATCCAAGTTCATTTGCGATATTGCTTCTTATTGAAGAGTTCGTCATATAGAATCTTGCCTTCTCCAGAAGCTCAGCCAATATCTGCCCCTGGAATAACGCCTGCTAACACAAAATTTACTCACATTCAGCTCATCGCCGTCTCTCCTAACTATTACCAGCGTGTAATGCGTTTTTCTGGCTTTCAAGATATCCTCGTACATTGCCTTCACCTCGTCGTCGGAGTGTGTCGAAGTCCGGGCGTATACCTGTATAACCTTCAGCAAACACCGTTTGGTAATTTTGTGTATCAAGCACTCCACTCTTGTAGTCACTCCACATTATCAACAAGCGGCTTCCGGACGATAAACCCAAAAACCGGGATGGTACCGCCCTAAGACAGGGTGTCACCATTCCGGTGGTAGAACAAATTGCCGGTATCAAGGATTATCAGGTCTTCTCCAGTCTGTCGCAAGTTGTACCAACACTTTTCTACTCTACGATATTTTCGTCGGACTGGAGACTGCGAAAGTTGTGTGTTACCAGGGTCAGGTTCGCCAGCTGATAGCCCGATCCCTTCCAGGGATTCATAGCATCCCCTGTTCCGCGTTGACAAATTCCTATAAAATGTTGGCCTATCCAGGGTCTCAAACCCAGGACCTCGCAATCTACTACTGGACCAATGAGGCAGTTTAAGTACATATATATTAATAGAACAATAGAAATCATTGTATGTTAACATCATTAATTTAATACAAATGACAAATGCTCGTGTATTTACATTAAAAAGATTAATGGTAATGACAATGATGGTCAGAATGATTCATAGTTCAAAGCAAACGTTGCTTAATTATACAGTTTAGCTTAGTTTAGTTCAAGAATTTGTTGAAATGCCTTAACGTATGCGTACTTTTGCAATCATAAATAAATAGTTTGAATATGCTCATATTCTGTTGAATATTATTAATTATTTGAAGAATATAAAGTAATTAATTTTTTTTTGTTAAGTATGCGCACCGGACAGTCGGCAACGAGGGCTTGACCTTCACTGACACTGAGAGACACCACAACGGTTATGATGGTATTACTAAAGTTTCTCTTTATTATTTATTATTATTTTATGGTGGACGGGAGACGAAAGATACTTGGAGGCATTGAATGAGTAAAACTTACACAGCGCACGAAATACGACAGCAAGGCCAAGCACTTTGCGGCGTTATCCCTTTAACGAGAGCTACCTTCTCGCTCGCGCCAGCCCTATTCGCCAGCAACGCAGGCGAAAAGGGTCGGCGTTCGGGATCGAGGAGGAAACGTGGGCAACGAATCTGTATAATAATACATTCACATTCGCATTATTGTCGCTGTGGGCGTCGCTAGTCGTCAAAAGGCCGATCCAATTGCTCATTAGCATGCTATAAAAAACAGTGTTTCTTGAAGATTATTCGGCAGTTAATTAAGGCACATTTACTTAAGGTTCCAATTGTTTCAATTATTTACTTTAGTCTGTCTCCCACCACAACACATAATTTATACATTAAGAATAATAATTGATTCTAGCAGGTGTTGGAGTATCGTGGTGCACTGGTGCCTACACTAGGGTTTGCGGGTCGGTACTTCAGGTCAGCACGTCTGCATCTTATATTGTTAGTATTATGAATAATTTGAAAATATATTCCAAATAATATTCACACGGACTCTGTAACGGACCACATAAGCAGCTAGTGTTGGTAAAACTAAACTGTTTTCCACAAACTCAACAGAGCCTTTTCATGACTACCGACGTCCATGAACATCCACATAATTACTATGCCGATGCGTTGCCCTCCCAAAGGGCCACCGGCTACTCACAAACCGCACGAAACGCGAA
This sequence comes from Eumaeus atala, assembly GCA_017140195.1. Classification (NCBI taxonomy): domain Eukaryota; kingdom Metazoa; phylum Arthropoda; class Insecta; order Lepidoptera; family Lycaenidae; genus Eumaeus; species Eumaeus atala. The sequence goes on along the minus strand of JAFELO010001324.1, from coordinate 14,667 downwards.
ACTGAAGATGTCATTTTACGACGTGAGCGAGAGGTGCCTCCCCGCGCGTCCAATACCGTTGCATAGGAGCAGGTGGTGTCATGCACTATGCATGGCACTACATCCTCCTATGCACCATGGCACTACTTCTTCCTAAAATAATATATTAAAACATTTATGTAGGGTTGTGTGTGACCTCTTCCTAGGCAGGTGTTTGTATGAACTTGGTGCTAAGACATGTTAAATATTTTGAATATTTCCGATATTTTTGAATTCCAGACACGATACGCAGAGGTGCTTTAAACATTTACAATGGTATTGTAAGAAAATATACAGACGTGATAAATTTGAAACCGTTGGGACATGTTCGAAACTCAAACATCGCTCACATTTGTATAGCTAGGGTGTATATATTAAAAAGTTTTGAGAGACATTTGCGTAGACGGATTGTAAGACAGAGCACTCCGCGATCAACACCGAATGCATTAGCATTTCAGACGTGAGACGATCCTGTGGGAGCGCTGCAGGTGTTCACCCTCATGCTATATCAGGCTCCTATGTACTTGCTCATGTATCCCCTACGGCTGTGTAATTACTACGCTTGATAATCTAGATACTTCGATTTAATGCGGGGTTTTACCCGAATGTAGTGGTTTATTGGTGATATTCTGGGTAATCGGCGTTTGGATAGTTTCTTTGTGCAGAATTTGAGTGGTGAGTAAATAGTACAACTATTTCTTAATTCTAGTGAAAGATGGCAGCTGGCAGTGATCTTGAAAGCTGAAAATCAACCTTATATTTTGGCTTTGATAAATACTTTATTTGTTCTTTCTAGCCCTATAGATCGAGAATTATTGCGTTGCAGTAGTTTCAATTTAAGCTTTAAATAGATTTACTTAATTTTATCTATACTAATATATATGTTCCCTCTTTACAACTTGATTGTTTCTTTGTTTTGAATAGGCTCCAAAAATACTCGACTAATTTGAAAAATTCTTTTACCGTTAGAATCTTAAACTGTCAGTGATAGACGTAGGCTCTATAATATTTTCTAAAACGTTTTGATCATTATTAGCACTTTGAAAATGTAATCAAAACGTGAAAAAAAACAGAGTAGATATAAGTTACGTTGCAGAAATTATTTAAAACTGGCTGTCGTGAGGACGCTTTTATCGGAACAGCCTCTTTGTTTAAAATGAAAATTACTAATATTTACATTTTTGTATATCAATGATTTTTTTTCGGTGAAGCTGGGACGGACTGCAACCTGTAACTAAAGAAAAGTATTTTTGATGTTAACACTGACAATTGGTGAATAGACAACCACCAACAAATACTCGTACAGCCATGTAATAGGTCCTTCTCTACGCACATCTGTTAAAAACAAAGATATATACAAAAAAAAGTGCCATAATTGTTAAAAACAACGAATAAAAACATAAAAAAAACTTAACTGAGAAAATGTTTATAAAGCAAAATAATTTAAGTTTGTCAAAATCAATCTACGTATCTTAACGATGGTTAAAACTACCACACTATTTAAAAAGCTATTGCAAGACGTTGAGCAATCATAAAACATTAAATGTATACCGTCGATCTGTCCAGGCCACTGCAAAAAAGTGCAGGAGGATATTCTTTTAGTGTCGGGGTGAAGTTCTCTCTCAACTTTTGTTCAATGTGCATCGTGTAAAGCTGGACACAGAGCCGTCGGGGGTAGGCGCAGCGCAGCCAAATATCTTCGATAACATGAATAATGATTGTATTTTCGTACATATCAGGATATGTTAATATTTTGCTATTGAAAGAACTACAAATTACTCAGCCCATAAAATATTTTTAATAACTTAGAGCGCCTTTTTTATAGAATAGGGATGCAAACGTACAATCAGAGGCATTTTACGACTACGAACACCCATGAACATCCACATAATTACTATGGCGATGCGTTGCCCTCCTTATCCCTCCCCCAATGGGCCATCGGCTACTCACAAACCGCACGAAACGCGACACTGGAGATATCACTTTATGGCGGTATTATGTGAGCGTGAGGTACCTCCCCGGTTGTGCCGGCCCAATTTCGCTGCATGGGAGAACGCACTATGCATGGCACTACCTCCTCCTATGCAGCATGCCACTACCTCCTTCTATACAGACTGGCACTATCTCTTCCTGAAGCGTAGATGGGTTGCATTCACAATTATTCACTATTACATGTATATATACGTATTTTGGAATTAAGAAAAAACGTCTCGCCGACACGTGCGACATGGCCGGTCTTCCCCCGCTCCCCTTATGGGCCACCGGCCACTCACAAACAAACAGAAAACAGCACGAAACGCGGCACTGAAGATGTCACTTTACGGCGATATTATGTGAGCGAGGTACCTCCCCGGTCGTGCCGACCCAATTCCGTTGCATATGAGGATGTAGTGTCATGCCCTATGCAAGGAATTACCTCCTCCTATGCAGCACTGGCACTACCTCTTCCCAAATAAATCCTGCGCCTGCTGCCTTTATATTTACCAAAATTAGTTAATGTTTAAATACCATCGAGTGGTATGTCCATATAGTGTATTCCTTCACTGGCAGGTTGTGTAGACGCTTTATATCTTTTACTCTAAGCTCATAACTGCACAGTGCACATCTATATTATAGGAGAATACTTAGTTCTCCCGTCTCTCGGCAACCAACATAGCCTGCAATGTAGCAACAGTCCCAAACCGTCAACAAGAACCCGCACCAATCTGCATGCATTAACAACATCAATCCCGTTGCAAAAAACGTCCCCGGACGTCCCCACGGACGTGGGTCCTTGTCCGTCCCTACACGTACATCTACGTACGTTGATTAAACACACGGCCGCAATGCGTATGCCGACATATTACCAGCGCTCGAATTCTGATTGTTTAGACAATTTATTGCTCCCCGCGCCTTGTATAGTTAATTGAATTGGAGTGCAGAATGGGCTGAATTGCGGCCCGTTAATCCTGTCTTCAAATGTCCGTCCGTTTTTGTAACAATTTGTACGATGCAATTATAAAAAGGATTCGCGCTGTCTTCAGCGAGAAGCTGTCTTCAGCGAGAAGCTGTCTTCAGCGAGAAGCGCTAGAGATTCCAATTCCAAATTTAAAGATTTTCTAACAAAATATGACTTAAGAAAACTCCTTAAACGTCAATCGTACAATTACAGTCACAATTCTAAAAATAGTCATAAATTTTGTAGGAATTTTATATTATATGTGTTTTTCAAACAACGGCAAAGTAAATAGGAAAGATCCTCTGCATTATATTCCCGCTATTTCCATATATTAATTAAAAAAATCATATTAATACATTTTCAATTTTTTTTAACAGCAAAAAAAAATAAATTTCCTATGATACAGAAATATATTTCTTACGTGTAATTGTATGTTAATAGTGGACTATATACGTGCGTATATTTATGTAAAACTTTAAAATATATTATCACAGAATATGATCGATTAGGACGTAAATAATAAGAATAAGAAATATAAAAAATTAGAAAACGTATTGTTGCATTGCAGATGGACTGGCATCATCTATAAAATTATATAAATTTAAAAGAATTAAATAACACGGTAGTGTTCCTGTCCCTTATCCATCCGAGAAAAAAAGAAAGAAAAGTTCAGGGAGTGAAATTCGCTGGAGGACCAAGCAGGTGTTTAAGGTCTAACTTAAATTACCTTCCACTACCTCGTATAAATATAGAATTTAGAAAAGTAATACGTAGAAATCTACGACCTCTATATTATATATAACCTATTAGTACGGAATACAATAACAAAATAAAATTTTCGTTAATACGATGGTCAGGAAATAACCAAATTACTATTAATTTACTCCATGAATTTATTTTGTTAACCATCCTTAATGAGAACAAACTTGACTTCAGTACAGTGTAAAAAATATGTACGTAATTGGATAAGAATGAAACAGTTTCCTGATGTTTGTTTATATGTGAGCCACTGTTTCATAGACTCCTAATGCTTTATATAACGTAACAATTGTGTGGTGGCTGTTGAAACGAACATATTTTTATTCCTTTAACTTTATTACCTTCATTAACATTTACATTTGAAATGAGTGTTGGTAGTTTTGTTTTATTATATCCTTTGTCTATACACCTTTTATAGTATACTAATACACGCAATAAAACACAAGCTATAAATTTTCATCATTAGTACCCACATAAATAGATATTAAATAACTCACAGAATGATGTTTGTATTTAATGTTGAAACTGCTTGTACTTACACTTTTTATTACAACTTAATTACATTAGTATTACCAGTTGTAACTCTTCCGTGTCACTTGCGTGAAAACAGAATTGTTACAATATAAGTCATACGTCATATTGTAACAATTTTCTTTTCATACGAGTATATATGTAATACATTCTATTTATTTATACTTGCCTTCATGAAAAAGTACAGAATTGTCAAAATGACAGCGGTAACAGTCTGTAGGCTGCACAATTCTTTAATCAATTGTAGATTAAGCAACTTGAATTTTGTCCTCTTATACTGTGCCATAATTAGGGCCTCTAATAGCGGTAAGCATCGATAATAATAATTAATATTAAATATCTCTTTGCTATTGTGACCTACTAAGAGGTAGTGTCATGCCGAAGCTGCGAATAGTGGACGAGTATTGATTTATTGGTCATTTATAATCGGCTATCTTTGTAAGAGCTAAGAGTCCTTCGCGTCATAGTCATATATAGCTCGAGTACCAGTGAACAGGGATTTTTTATGCAGTTTGTTCGTGAGATGTCAGTGGCCTATGGGTTACATAACATGTAATAACAATGCGAATGTTTATGGCCGTCAGTGAACATAAAACACAGTGACTGCTTATTTCTAAATCATATAAAAATGAATGAAATGGGTACCCCATTTCATTCACTTTTATTACCTAATATAGCTGAAGTCTCTTGCTTAGGTCTTTTACTCTAGAAGGATTACCGCATTACTTTTTTTTTTTTTGTTGACGCGGGAAAACGCATTTACGCGCCTTCACCGGCCCAGGGTGGGTCCAGTGGTGTGCGGGACTCGCGGCACATAACAGTGCAGAATACCCACAAAAATCACGAGTGCCATCAGTGCCGCTCTTGGCAGCACTACAGGGCAACCCCACCGACTTTGAGACAGTGCTATGAGGTGAGGTTCCCATCCTCGCCCCTTGCCCCATGCGCACAAGCGCCACCTCCTGTTGCTCTTAGGTCCCCTCTTCTTATAAGAGGGTTACCGAGAGCGATTCCTCCTACTGATCTTTGAGCCCCTTTTCTTATAAGAGTTTTGCGAAGATCCTCCTCGGTTCGATTGGCTTCGCCTGGGTTCACCCCAGGCTACTAAGCCTCATCGCCACGACTAGGCTTGAACCGTGGTGGGGTGGGTGAGACTCTTTACCTAAACTATAGTTGACCCAGAGTCAAATGTGGCACAATATCCGAATGAACATGGACAGTTTACATATTTCTATATATATCGGTACAGGGAAGTTAACGATGGACTCAGGTTTTGTCCTCTGTCTACTTACTGCACCTTAGGAAAATTGTATTGTCATCTTAAAGAAATAAGGTGTGAATTGATTTGGCATTTCAATATACAACGTCACTACACTTGGTTTAAAGCACCATCGCTATTATAACAACGCTCTACAACTGCGTACATTATAATAGTTGATTTCATCAAATAATATTTTAATAGTGAAAATAATGTAGGAAATAACAACAATTACACCAACAACTGCCAAGAGTGGGTAGAATATTTAAGTGGAATGCGTTCACGGTCATCTGCCCATGTCCGTTCCGTAGTATCGCCGTAAACCATTTACATATAGGCAGTATGTGGGGGCAAACGTACAGGCGAGTCTGCTAGTACTATTGTACTCTGCGTATGCGTGTAAGTTATGCAGATATGTTCCCAATTTTTCAATAGGTCATTTCGTCGTTCGGTCAAGTGCACAAGTGTCTATGCCTTCATAGCCCAAATCTAATAAAAAAAAAGCCCGACACGATTACAGAGGCAGGCAAATAATAGGCAGAGGCGCACTCTGAGGCGACTTAACAACAGACCGTTGTTAGAAATGGAACAATTTTAATGACACTGGGTCGGATCCCAGTACTCCATCTTGAACCCTCGTGTCTGCGACTGAACATGCTTAACAGTAGACCACGAGGCAGTTTAGATCCCCCCTCATGGACATCAAGCCTGATTCCCCGGCCGTCGGCCATGTCACAAGAATATATGAAATGATGTTGAGTTCGTGAGGGATTACGCGCTATCCTACGCTAATCTCATTTAACACGCACGTAAATACGCGTGAAACTTTACGCTTTGCGGTAGTTTGAGGGTCTCGGGTTCGAATTTCAGTGTGGCCGGCAGCGTGAACGGGTAAGCTTAACCGTTATAATCTAACATATTAGCGCGCGAAGAGTACTTTAGTTATATTTTAGTAAGAGATTGTGTCAAAGTCGAAGGCCTGGTCGGCGGTCGAGCAGGTAACTAGCGCTACACTGACACCGTCAAAGTGACAGCTATACTTTAGGAGGAGGGTATGAGGTCAAAACATCTGCATACAAATTTTACAGATGTCTATGTGGTCTTTTTTATAGTATAGGGACACACACACTCTCTCTTTCTCTCTCTCTCACACACACACACACACACACACACACACACACACACACACACACACACACACACACACACACACACACACACACACACACACGCACGCACACACGCACACGCGTTCATGTATAGATGCGTTGTCATAATTTTCACGAGCGACAGGTATCTCCCCGTACTCTCTCCATAGAAGGATGTAGTGTCATGCACCATGTATGGCACTACCTCCTTATTACCACACTTCTACCGGTGCGACGCAACCAAAAACATTATAATCAGTAATTACAAATGGCCACGATATATGTGTGGCGTCACGTGGGCCGGGGGCAGCGGCCGTGTCGGTTAATAGTTGTATGACATGAGATTCTGTTTGTTATATTATATTCATACTCGCAGAATCCGCCCCCGCTTCGGCGGGTTTATTTCACATATGATGGAAGCCAAATCATGGGCAACCTACAGATTTCCAGACATTTTTTATAGCACGAGGAGGCAATCGAGGAATCGGAGACTGTTGGCGATTACCGACGCCCATGGACGTTCGCATGATTGTTAAGTAGATGCGTTGCCCTTCTAGCATCCCCCCTAAATGGGCTACCGGCTACTCACAAGCCGCACGAAATGCGACACCGTTGGTGTCACTTTACGGTGGTATCAAGTGATCGAGAGGTACCTCCCAGTCGTGCCGGACCAAATTCATGCATGGTACATGACACTACACACACCTATGCAACATGGCACTGCCTCTTCCTAAAGTAAAAAGTGTTTCACGCTTGGATTATATTAAAGCGACTAAATTATTCGTTGGTGATCATTGAAATAGGCCAATCAGTAGACTGAAATTTTACTTTGCAGAACTCTTTATCTGTTTTTACATTCCTTCAGCAAATTGTTCAATGTATAATTCATTCGATTTGTAACACCCATCTGAAGGCTACATACAGCTATTAAATTGTAATAATAATATAGCATCCGTGGACTTATCCCACCACGTTAGACTAGTTCTGTGGTACTAGACAATGGATATATATTGAGGACTTTTATTTTAGAATTAATACATGTATAACATCCAAGTGGCAATGGGCTGGTCATACACTCAGGAGATCAGATGGCAGATGGGCCACTAAGGTTCTGGAGCGGAGGCCACGTTTAGGAAAATGAAGTGATGGCCGACCGTTCACCAGATGGTAAGACGATCTCAGTGCAGTTGCTGGTCCCAGATGATGCGAGTAGCAGGAGGTCGTCCTGACGTTCATTGAAAAAGGACTATGTCTAGCAGGGGACCGATAAAAGTCAACTTTCATTGGCGATAAATTATGTCTTGAAAACCTGGATGTGTATGTACGTCCTGGTTATCAAGATATACTGTTCTTGTTTCAAATTATTTTATGTTATATCAGATTCTATGTCAAATAATTACAAACATTTATGTATACAGATACATTATATATATTTGACGAGCCCGTCCTACGGAATGGCAGGACCGACAGTAAGCGTCAGTGAAATCTGTCATCGTAGCCGCTTTTTTCTGTAAATCTTGTATTATTGTATGTTAACGCTTCAGCATGCTTGTCCCATTGTCTACCGGGTCACGACCTAAGCCTCGGGTCGCTCGTTAACCTTGCGTAGAGACAACGACAAGCGTACCGCTTCAATGCGTCCCTTATCAGATCCATCGTAAAAATTAATTATGTACACATGTTCATAAATATCTAAGCGTTCAACGTACGTTGGCTCAGTTCACGCGACTCACTCACGCACTGTCCCCTAATTAGTGGCACAGTTGCGGACTTGCGATGCGATGCTTGTGCTATCAAAATAACATAGCTTACGGACATGCGTTAATGGGATTTTTATTCAAAACCGTGCCCCCGTTTTCACGTTCATAGGAGTATGTAATGATAACAGGTAAATGGTGTTCCACAAGGCAGCGTCTCATGCCCTACATAGTATTCACTTTGTGTAATTACATATTTTGATCTCAGTGAAGTATGAATGTAAATTTCCCCTTAGACGGGCTTGTTGTATCATGTGCATCATATAAACGTTGTTCCAGTTATAAGTGTGTTTTATGTTATACATACATATGTATGCTAATTAAAATGGAAAAAGCAGTAAAATAGTATATAGTATATATTCTGAGAATATAAGAAGAAGAACTTGACTAAAGTAAAGTTGAAACTACATATTACTATTTCGAAATTTAAAGTGTGTTCATGAATAAAGTAAGCAGATTCACATGTACGGAAAGCACCTACGGAAGATTAAATAAAATGTGTTTATAGTCGCATTATAAATCATCGCTTTATCATCATCTCGTTCATATTAAAATTACATAAAATACAATGCCAAAAAATAACTATATATTCAGGTAATTCTAAAGCTCCATTTTAATTCTTTTTTTTTTTCATTTTATCCAAATATAACGTTTATTGAGTAGATTTTGAGTAATATTTCAAATAGCACCTGTGTATAATATATTATTCAATATTAAGCGGTCTCCTCTATGACATATTTTTAGTATACAATTACGTAGGCGTGCTGAATATAAAATACCATTAGGCAAGGCTTAAAATAACGAAATAAAATAGATAAAATTGGAAATATTTACTTCATAATACGGGATTGTGTGTATTGTAAAGCAAATTTGTAAGACCGTAAAACTAAAAAAAAAAGATAACTTATTAACATGAAATAAAAATTATAATTACAACACAAGTATACGCTGGCGCCATTTGCACACGTGAAATTGTATTTTTATTTAAGGAATATCTATATAATAGGAAAGTAATATTGTTGGAGTAGGGGGTGAAACAAGTAATCGGACCGTTGTTCACCCTTGACCGATTAACATGGTTAATGGTTAAGCAGATGCCAGATAATAGAGCTATGGAAACGGGATAGCGTAGCTATCACTTTAAAAGTGACTACAGACGCTCATAGAAATCTGCATATCTGTTACATATACAGATGTGTTTTTCTCCTTCGTTCCGAATTTTCGCTAGCTCAATAGCTAGCGAAAATTCATAAACAGCACGAAATGCGACATCATAGCTATCACTTAGCAGCGGTATTATGTGAGAGCGAGATACCTGCCCGGTCGTGCCGGCGCAATTCAAAACAAGGCACAACCTCTTACAAAAGTGATGTATTGACATCACTTTTCTAATAACATATGTGTTGGCGTGTCGGTGTTGGCTGTGGCCATATTATTGTAGTTATTTACTATTGAAGCGATGATAACACATGACAATTCAATACTGATCTGAAATTGTAACAAATTGTTCGAAACCGTTTTTAAACAAGGCGAACTAGGACCGAGTTAGTGAATATAAAAAAAAAACTAGTAACTATAATATAAACTAATAAAATAGTATTGTACTTCTGAGGCATTATTTTAGATTATTAGATATAGATTATTTATATTATATTTATTACCTTTAGATCATTCGTCCAGATTAAGCTTTCAACATCCAAATTATTCTAGCGATATATAAAATTATTTAATAATTATGAGTGTGGGGTTTTTTTGGTTAGATAACAGTGAGCTAGACCGACAAATTGGAACACATAAATCTATAGTAGTTCTACAAAAATGAAGAGAAAATACTTCTATACTCTGGAAGGAATTGCGACTACCCGGATAATCTGTAACAGACCAACCTCTATCAGTGACTAACATGAATTTATTGCTTGATATACTAGTTGGACTTACACATTTTATTGCTTGATTAGTATTTTATGTTGATCAAGCAATAAACCTACGTCCAAATTCCATAGGCAGTGTTGACTGAGCTCTGAGACCATCGCGTAGGAAAGAAGAAAGTTGTTGTTAAACTTACTGTCACTCAGTTTATAAATCAAATTAAACAACAAATTTAAATCAGACATGTTCAAATCAGTAATCAAGTGTAAAAACCGCAGTAATAAAACACAACCTATTACACGTGTTTCCTACTTTTGCAACTCGGCATCGCAACTCGAAAAAAAGTGGAAAGTTTCGGATATCAGTTTTTCTGTTCTTAGTTTCAGTTGAACCGCTGCATCGAGTGTTTGCTACTTCCTGCCGATGCCTGACTTCTCATAAATTCCAAAAATGCCAAATTGTCTTAAATTGCTTGTTATTAACGATGACAGATGTCTTGGCGCCAGGTAGTGACATTCAACGTAAATTCTACCCTAACCCTCTATCATAAAGTTTGATATACAAAGAATATTCTACAAAAGGGATTAGAAAATTGATCGGATGTGTTGATACCAGAGCTATGGATACGCAATTAGTGACACACAGATTTTTTGTTGTGCGTATGGGACACAAATAAATTAAGAGGTCCTCTCATAAACGGACAGACATACAGATATCTTATTTATGGCTTTATTAATTTATTAAGGTAAATAGAAAAAACACTGGAACTGTCAAGATCAAATATTTTAGATATAAACGGGAAATATGTGACGAGGCCGACACCTCTTTATAAAGATCAAGTATATTCATAGTTTCTGATCTATCTTCATCATCATCAGTCCACATTCTACTACTTATTGTACTAGGAATCAGTAATCGGACATTTTATTTTAATATCCTGATTCTGGCTAATTCTCTCTGACTATCTCTTTGTTGCTCATAATTTTCGCTACTAGTCCTACACCTTACCGAGAGGAGACCTGGGATAAATTTAGTCCCACACCATTGATCTACACTCCCGTCCATATTCTGTCCAATGGTTCCAGATTACATAGCTACTCTATACACAATCAGACAACTTCTATGCTTATTATTTAGATCTGACTGGCTGCTAAAGCAGAGCCAATGTCAGTGCATTCCAAAAACGCGCTAAAATCATTAGATATCTAACTTATTGTAGCCAAATGGACGGCGTTTAAAATTAATTGATTAATAATAGACTGGTATCTCGCCTGTTGATCTATGGAATCTATTTTCCATACCCGTCCTTCCAGTTATTTAGCCAACGGTCATTTCCTGACTCCATGACTTTTTTGGACATTTCTAAGTTCTGACGCATATTAATGACTCATTTGGTCGAATGAATTTGTTTGTACATCACGTTATAGGGTCTAAAAGAGTCCCGGAAGACTCAATGGGTGTTTAAATGGTTCGCCGCGGGGCGCGTGATGGCGGAAGGGCATCGCATCGCTTATGTTCGCGATAAGCTGTAAGTCTTGTAGATGTTAGTGTTTCAATTGTGTTTTTTGTGGCCTGTGTACAAGTGTAGGTTGGTCTTGTCTCTTTGTGAACAAAATAATATAACAACTTTAGTCAGGGCTGATTATATAATAAAGAATACTACAGTAAGACTGGCTCCATAATTGAGAATTTGACTCATACTTTCTATCGATAATAAATAATATATTTTCTTACGAGTGGAATCATTTGGTGATTGGTGTTATGTAGATTTGTTGCTGTCCCTCCCTATTTTGCCTCCTGTGTGCCGTAAAAACTAACTGTTTATGTATTATAAATAAAAATTAGTCAAGTATGATTCTCACTCCCACACCGCACGGAACGCGATAGCTTATCTGTCACTTTACGGCGATAACATGTGAGCGAGAGGTATTTCCCCGTTCGTGCCAGCTTAATTCGGCTGCAATACATTGCACGGCCTGTTACTACACCTTAAGCTACATTATAAAAGTAAAAAACTAAGAACTTTATAGTCTAGCCATGATACGATCCAGATTAAAATTAATGTTGTTCTAAAACAGAATATTTGTTAAAACAATCAGTACTGTTAATGCGTAGAGTTTTTATGGTATCAGTATACCGTAACAATTAAGTACAAATGAATATTTCACATTTCTATTAGAAATACAATTAATGAACAGTAAACTGTTGGACAAATTATGGAATTATAAATTCAATTACCATCCTTATTACGTGTATAAATAACGCAGGGTTTTTATACACAGCCCGATGGCAGAACAGTTGATCTCGGTATGACAATAAAATTAATGCATATAATTAACACCCGCTGTTCGACATGTCCATGTATTTGTTTATTAAATGTAGTGCCTTGATAACGGTTACTTTATGCGCATGTAATCGCATTCATATTCGTTCGTGCAATTTCTTTATAGAGTTGAATTTGAAAACGTGAATTATATAATAACCATAATGATCGCGGCGGGATTAGGATCCGTGAACTCTGGCGTAACACTCAGACTAATCGCCACGTTACTAACTGGGCCAGCCGGTCGTCAAATTATTTGGTTTCTTATAAGTCTGTAACCAGAAGTGAGCGAGACTGAAGGTCCATTTCACAGGTAACTATTGTTGACTATTCAGACGATAATTAACCTTAATTTTAATTACTACTAATAGGCACCGGCTGTGAAACTACAATTTCTTGTTTGTCACCTAGGTTCCTAATAGGATAACAGGGATTTTGTGAACATGTCCATCGGGGGGAGGAGGCGAGGAGGGCGATACATTTGTACGACAGCTCGTTCCGATCCTCGTTTGCCCCCGTGGCAACAAGAACAACATGTTCTTGGTAATATATGATATAATATGAATGGGTGGTACAGTTCTTAGGAAGATATTATTCAAGTTAACAATATTTGCTTAACGCAAGCAGGCTGCTGTGCTTGGACCAATATTATTGCGAAAAAAAAATGCCGTAGAGAAGGAGATAAACCCGCCAATAGATAAAAGGACTCACAAATACACCCTCTGCCCCCACATGTCACAGTCACAGGAATGTCACAAACCTCAAGAAAAGTGACAGCATTTTTTTTACTGTTCTATGCCGACGGAAGTGTCCATGGCAGCTTCGTCGGGCGACGTTCTAGGTGACATTGTGGTCGACCCCCACGTTTCCCGTAACAGAATAGTTTTGTGCTGCACATTGCGTTGACATTGTAAGCACGGGAGTTACATCCTTGCTAGTATCAGCCCAAATAACCTGCAAAACCTCTTATTAAAAGCAAAGTACGCAACCTACAACTGCAGTACAATAGGATATGGCGGGAACAGTGCATGTATCTGTGCCATTTGTATAACATTTATCATGCGGCGACGCGGCCGTGTTCTTAATTATACACTTATTTAGAACCATTCGTAAATTACGACTTGCAAGACGTTGCGGTGATGCTAGGGTGAGCACACCACATACATTATGATAGATTTTTGTAGACCTTTTTGGGTTTCTCCAAAGTGTTATTGAGAAAACTTTATACGTTTCACATGCCTATAGCCATTTAAAATGGAATATTGTAAGGAAGGTTACGTTGTCTGCGACACGGGGTATCCTGGTGTTGCGGCCTGTGATCAAGGTATGACTTCTGTACGTATTTCTTGGAAGCAAATATAATAAATACTCGCTCTCTGGCGATACTCATTTCTTCTTCATTATATATTTTCAGATTTTATATATATATATATATATATATATATATATGTATGTATGTATATGGGTATCAACATTTCGGGTGACTTTGTGACTATGTGACAGAGGTCAGATGGCAGTCGCTCTGTGTGTCGTCGTCATACCCCCCTAGATTAGGTAGCCGACCCCGATAGCATCAGGTATAGAATCGGGATTAGTCTAGACTTATCACCCTATGACGAAAAGGATGCTTTATACTGACCACACGAATATCTCTACTGACTGGTGCCGCTTTTCACAGATCCTGTAGAAGGCTAAGTATATCTTATTTACACAAAAGTACAAACGCATTCGTATAAAACAATGTTTACAAAATCTAGCCAACTCCGAGCATTGCTCTATGTATATAAGTATAATTAAAAATATTAAAAAAAAATCGAAAGAAGACTAGAATTCTATTATAGATATGATTAATTGACATGTACACCCCACTGTATAAAAGTTTATGCTCGAAGACACTCGTAAATTTTTAGTTATGGCAAATATAGGCACGTACTCACCTGCGTGACAGAAGAAAATTGCTACTGTGCACTATGTTGATTCTTTAAGGTACGTACTCACCTACGTGACAGAAGGAAATTGCTACTGTGCACTATGTTGATTCTTTAAGGCACGTACTCACCTACGTG
>JAFELO010001323.1:445953-478910 GCA_017140195.1 Eumaeus atala | reverse complement strand
CCCCCCCGTGATCCACCAAGCGGACTAGGGACTGCGTGTCCTGCGATCCGGATGAGGATCACACATGCGCACGCATGACACACCCAATCCTACTACTACTCACCACAGTCCCAACATATCACATAACACACAAGCCCTAAATGGGCCTACATTTCCGTGAGGCAAAAGCCAGGATGGCAAACCGCAATTTTATTGAGGCCCCGTTACCGAGGGGATAGTCGTCCCCTTGCGACCCAACCCGGGTTATGAGGTTCGCCTCGATGCCCGTAACCCCCCCACAGTTTCTGTGGAGAAGACCAGCAGTGTGAGTGTAAACGATTTATGCAACTATAAAATGATAAAATATTCACCTAAGCTGATGACACTGTCCTCATATACAATGCAAAGATTCGGTGTAATCTTAAAGAATTAACAGAAATGGACATTTATCAAGTTGATAATTATTTAAAAAAAAATTTGCTTACCTCTTATTACCTTTTTCCATTAACAAAAGTTTACAACCCAATTCGAATTTTAATCTTAAAATATTTGATCCAGAAAAAATTATCTATTCGATCCAGATGGCCACTATTTCGATAAGGCGGTAGCAGCTGTTGAACGTTTTTAAGAAATGATTCCCGAAATTTATATTTAATCATGGAAATGAATAAACTCACTTAATATTGTTTTCTAATTGATAAATGGTTTTTATTTTAGTGGTTGCACTAAATATGGAACTTTATTTCACGCTGTAAAACTTATTCTGTCAACCTCAATCGCTACTCCTAACTAATTTATACTATAAAGGAATTTACAAATTTTACATTTGTACATACTACGATTCGTCCGGATCCCATACCACACCCGAGAAGGACCGAAAATCTCATCACTTTTTTAATAAATTCAGTTGAGAGTAAACAGTCAGTATACCGATATCCCTAGTTTTATCTTTAAGGAATAACTTGTAAATTACTCGAATGATTCATTTCAACAGAATGAAATTAGTGTTTTTCTCGGAAGCCTTCCCCCATAACAGTAGCCATAAGATATAATGCTGTAAAAAATTAAACAATTTTTTCTGTTAACACATGAAAAAATAAATAAACTTTATATACTTTTTCCACATTTATTTATTTTCGATTTACATTTACGACTTACTTTTTTCCATTTATATTGACTTGTCGTAATCAGCTAAACAAATATTTTTGTTTTGTATATTTCTCTGAAATTTGTATAATTGTTCTAAGTACAAAAGCTGCCGAACGAAATTATTAGCGTGTGACATCGAGACTTCATTGCAGTTGAGAGTCTAGTGTTGTGCTACAAAAGTAATAGAATCCAATAAACTAAAGAAGAATAAAAATTTAATAGTATAATGGTTGGAAGCTCTTTAAATCGGAACTCTCGTATTTTCTTCATACCTGTCTACCTACTGTATATTCGAATTTTGGAATGTGGATGTATTTTTTGGACCGCTACTAAATAATATAGTACAATTTTGAAAATAAAATTATTAAGTGCCCATATATATAACTGAGGAATGAAAATATTTGAGGAAAAAATGAAGTGTCTTGTTTCACCCCATGCTACTGAGCCCCACCGCCACATGACTTGAAACATATTGAGCCCACATTGATTGGAACTTGTCTAACTGTGAACATTGCCACCAATACCAACAAAGTACCAACGTAGGTAAAATAATAAATACATAGGGTTTTTTATTATTCAATAATTAGTAATTAACGGTAAACTAATTTACAAAGCACTAACCTGCTACGAACCCGCAAACAGAGGAGGAAATTCTAAACAAATAAAAAATAGAAACGCATTTACGCGCCCTCACCGGCCCTGGGTGGGGTCCAGTGATGTGGGACTCGCGGCACATTGTAGTGCCAAATACCCAATAAAACCACCGCGAGTGCCATCAGAGCCGCCTCTAGCTAGGTGCCCCCCAAATATAAGTCATCAGTGCACGAAATCGACGCTAGTCAGTACATAAGGGCTTACATCACCTCTACAGAGGAATTGTCCCGCACCACAAGACAACCACGCCAATCTTGAGACAGTGCAATAGAGTGAGGTTCCATCCTAGGCCCTTATCCCGTAGGTAATCGCGCCTCCTCCTACTGCTCTTTCCCTCCTCTCTCATCCATGGTGGGGAAAGGAATTGACACCAAGTAATTTCCTGCGCTTCCAGATTAGCTTCACTTTGAAACACACAAATACCCAAACGGTCGGCTGCCGCTTTGTTTCTGGATCGTATGGCTAAATCCAGGTCTCAATGTAATGGAGTCGTAAACACGCCCAAATGAGCCTGCGTCAAATTCATTCATCATGTCACGGCACTATTCAATCCAGGCCTGTTCCTATGCCTTGATGAGGTTGTGGGAGAAACTAACCTCCTCACGCGAAGATTTTCTCAAAAAGCTCTTGAGCGTTTCCCGATCTAATGGGCATAACGTGTGGAATCGCCTACTTAATTCGCATATTGTTTCGAATTAATTTTCTCACTTTTAACACCTTTTCTTCCGTAACAATTTGGTATAATAATTTGATTGCCCGTTCCAATATCAACTGACATAGAAACGGGATAAGGTTAGGACGAAAAAGAAGATAATTTTCCACTGCGTGTACACTTAGTCTGGTGATAAATATTGTTACAATTAAAAATAAAAAGAATATTACAATTGAATTTGGAATCCGTAATTTTTATACGATTGTTTTTTTCTTATTTTGGCGCCAATACGATTTTGCGATTTTAAAATGCAGTGAGGTGTGGATGTCGAGTGTCCTTTCTTAAACACATGCTGATTAATAGAGACGTTCACGTTCAAAAAACGTAGTTTTCTTATATTTTACATTTGGGATTTCGCAGAATCTCTCAATCCCAATTAAATATTTGTTTAAGAAAGACTGCTATGAAACTCAATACGAAAATTATCAACAATACTACGGCAAATTTGTGAATAAGCAGTGGATATTATATTATATGTGTTCAGCCACGGTCGATGTATATTTTACCCCGTTGCACGTGGTTTGAATATTTATGTAAATAAATACAAAATATATTTTTACATTACGTGTATGTTCGGTTATATACATGCCAACTACTAAAAAAGAAACATGAGATTATACTCATTTTTAATTTAATTTTAATGATATAATTGATATAAATACAATTATGTTTGATTTCCATATCTACTGAATTCTAATGTTCATGAAAGGCATTACTATCGCTTTTTTTTTGCTTCTACGCATGAACCGAATATATCTTGATACTTACTAGAGAACTGGAGGCGGTCAGGCCAGACAGACAGTGATGTATCTCCATACCTATTCAATAAAAAAATATTCAATTTACCTAGTCTTGCCATAGACATTGTAACAAAGAAAAGAATATTTTTAATTGCAAATAACATTTCTTACTTTCACATTGTGTTAGTTTGATATATAAATATAAAACAATAAAAAAAATAAAAAACTTATATAGAATTCGTATATCAAATTGATACGGTTCTCTATCTAAAAGAACCAAAACGCAGTTGTGAAGGTGCTACAGGTTTTAAAGAAAAACTAATAATACACGCCGAAATACATAACCGAGTTCAACTGAAACGCACAAAATTTATACTACTCCTATATCGAATATCCAAAAGCATTTGACAGCGTACCACGTTCATGGCATCTAGTCCTAAAAATATACAAAAAAAAAAAAAATTACTGTTCCTTACACAAGCTTCTGACCAAATGGACCTCAAAACTCAAACTAAGAACCAACACCACAACACAGTTCTTAAAATGCAGATTCTATTTCAAAGATGTGCAAAAATTAAACATATTTACTTGAAATGGCAACCTTACGCGCATTTGTATAAGCTGTTTTTACAAAATGCATAATTTGACAGTTGCACACATTTTACATGGACGGTTTTAAGACCCTCCCTGTATACCTTGTTATTTTTCTGCATGTAGATATACCACAAGGTTACTAGACGTGTCATACATTAATATTTTTTTATGAATTTAAGAAATTTTATATATTTAAACTTTTTATTATAGAATTACATATAACACATTTGAGTAGAGTAGCGCGCAGCCCCGCCAAGTTACCACCATAGCATTATGCATTTATAAGAAATATTAATAAGAAATTTGTACTAGTAAAATTTTACCTAGTGAGGTTTGAACCTGGACTACTGGAGTAGAAGCTCTTTGACACAGGTTACAATTTCATACAGACAAGTTTACTTCATGCCAAAGAATATATTAATCGGACAGATTGAACAACATGGCGCAGCTTATTATTTAATGTAGGTTAATTACGTACGTAAATAATAACATCGTTATGAATAATTTATATTCTGGGATGTTGAATTCAACATTCCTTGAGAGGATTTTAGAGTGTTATTTGCAATCAAATGCATATAAAAATGAATATAATTCGTAAATCTTTCATGTTGTCTACTTATTTCAACAGTGAACAGTGGAGTAGATAAGGGACAGACTTTCAAGTAAAAACTACATCGCACTTCACCGCGCCATCAATAGCCAGGTCGGTCCAGATAACAGATTTTTACATCATTTATACTTCAAATTTTTAGCGCACTATGTTGGAAGTAAGTAAAGTAATATACTTCAAACGTATTTGTGTGTATAAAGATTTCTATGTTCCCTACTGTAGCAGTCTGCTAGTCTGAATGGTTTGAAGTCTGGATTATGACGTCATTAGATTCGTCTTCACAAAGTCACTCGTAGTGTGTGAGACGGACATTATACTATGTTATAGTAAATTGGTTGCTACATCAGTGTTATTTGAGGGGGAAGTAGTGTCGTGCTGTATAGGATTGCAGGATAGGATACGGCAACGGAATTGTGCAGGCATGATCGGGGAAGTGCGGAGGTACCTGATACCTCCCCGTCGTGCCGGCTCATTTCCGTAGCATAGGAGGATGTGGTGTCATGCACTATGCACGGCACTATCTCCTCCTATACAGCATGGAATTACCTTATCCTTGTAGCCGGTGGCACACTGAGAGGGGGAATCATAGGAGGGCGACGTATCTGCGTAACAACCATGCGAATGTCCATAGGCGTCGGTAGTCATCGAAAGTTCTAGAATATTATCTGTGTTTGAATTTGTTTTATCATTCGATTAGCAGGTGTAAAGATGAAGTTGCTTGTCCTACTGGCAATCTTTTCTGTGGCAGCCGCATACACGGACGTTGACGACAATCTTAACGTCGAAGATTTAGTCAAAGATGTGCCAACCTTGCGAGGGAACTTAAACTGTTTCCTTGACAGAGGGGTTTGTAGTGAGCAAAATTTGGGATACAAAAGTAAGTACAGATATTTCACTTTGAAATCATGTTATGTACACTAAAATCGAGTTTACACTAATCCGTGTTTAACAAAAGTATTTATATTCAATATAGAAAGTTAAAAATTACTTTTCGAACGTCATAAATATATTTTTACATGGTTGCTAGAGAATTCGAGGGCTTGTACCCCTGGTTGTATCAACGATATGTACTGCAACAAACTATTAGGTTAGTGTAATTCATATAGTGCAAGAGGGACATGCCTCTGGTGTACATGGTGCCACCTGAAACTAGGAACCGACACAGATATGTTGTCGCGTTTCATGCGGTTTTTGAGTTTCTGGTGGCCTATTGGAAGGCAGTACGGGTGCGTGAGGATTACATCTGCTTCGGATCGTAGGTAGCCATCAGAGTTCTCACACAGCTCGTTCGCTGCAATTGCACTATGAAAAAAAGTGCAAAATAGACGAAAGTGAATAAATTTAATTATTACGCTTTAAGTACTCATATAATATAAGTATATAAGTACCTCACTTATTTTATTGTGTATAATTAATTACCATAGTAAGTAATTTAAAAAAATGTTCCAAATCATTTTCAGTTTTACGTAAGTCAAAGTTAATTTGCTTATAATGGTTATAATAAATACCTTAAAAATATTTAAGTCTTGTTTTCTTTGTATATATTCCGTAGTCGGATCGTACAATTTGCACAATTGCATTACGGCTAGCCGTTGCCATAAATATTAATAAACTGTTTTATTTTATGGCGGGCAAACGATTAGCCGGATTGTCAACGCGAGACGTTTTCAATATGGCGGCTTATGTTAAGCCTCATTCATCTTGATTTTAGGCAGTGATAGTGATCGATACTAGTGTGAAATTAGTTAAAGTGCTTCGAGTGCAAATAAAAACATAACCTGAACATGAAGACGTGAACATTCACACAAACCGGGCATAGTTTTCTTTTCTCTGTATTCCACACCATTGTTGTTATCGTGTCAAGCAACGTCGCGAGTTTTAATTGAGATCTAAACCTGTCAAATAGTCTGATAATGTCATTATATTTCAATACGGCTAGCCTTATTGAATAACGTATAATGCCTAACACTTTCTTTCAGAATTTCACCTAGCCGTCTTCAATGACACACAAAATGGCCGTGTTTTTGAAAATGGCTAGCCGCATTGAAGCACAGCGATATAATCCAATCCGACTGCGATACATGCACTATTGTTCGTGTGTAGGTAATTATTTGTGCGACTCGTACATCCGTATTAAATACGGTTTTTAAAGATGCTACGGGGCATATAAAAAGAACTGGTGAAATGCATTGCTCTGTACAGCTCCGAAGAAACCAGTGTCCTTCGTACTTGACCATTAATTGAGCTTCAGTTCGATTGTGTTTACTGTCTTCAATAACAAGGAGGTTCTCAGTTCGATTTGTATGTCTGTAGGTGTATATGTATGTTTGTCTGCGATTATTTCCCGTCTGGTTCAAGTAATTTCGGTGCGGTCTTGAAAAAGTGTTTTTTAAAACGTAGTAGGTTTGTGTATTCTAACCGACTTCAAAGACAGGGCATTCATTTTAAAGTCAGTTGGGTTTTTTGCTAATTAAGGTATTATATTCATATAATTAACCTCTTTTTCCTCTTTTCAGAGCATTTCATGGAAATAGTTAATGATGGTTGTCGAGAATGCAATGATAGAGAAAGACATATGTTTCGAGTTTTCATAACTGGCTTGCAGAAACAGTTGCCAACTGAATATAATGAATTTAAAGCTAAATATGATCCAGACGGCCGCCATTTTGAGCCTGCATTAAAGGAAGTTGAAGCATTTTAATCATTTCGAAATATTTGTGAAAATCTTCCAGTGGATAGCAAAGGAAATTTGTATAACATGGGCTTGATGTTTATTTTGTTTAAAGTATTGAGTACAGTTTTAGTTATTTCAAAATGTTCCTGCATTTTGTTTTGTGACCCGCATCGGTATATACCACACATGTGGTATATGTAGTACTGATACATATCAACAATAATGACAAGTTTGTCATGATTGTCGTAGCAATCTCTACTTTCTCATGGTATAGAATACTAAGGTGTACTGGAGGCACAGTCCAGTCACCATGCACTTAAGTATTCTGTTTGTTTTATATTCTTAGATCTACATCGATCTCACCAGTTATATCTTGACATTCCGGTACTTTTCGCAACCTGTCGTTAGCGTATTTGTAGGTACGATTACAATTAAGTGGCTTCAATTTATAACGATCACCTTCTAGAACTTCTATAACCTCGTACGTACCTTTAAATATTGGATCCAAATTTGTCTTATTGCTTTCCTCATTCATAATTAAAACAAAATCACCTACCAGGAATTTATTTAGCATTGCCTTTGTATGATCAAACCTACGTTTTTAATATGTTGCCGCTTTATAATTTAGTTAACTGAAGGCGGTGATTTGGTGACAATCGTGCCTAGGATCGTTACGTGATTCTGGAAGTAGCTTTCGCTTCTCGGGAATCTGTAGATGATCACATGATCACATATATGTAGAAGATCATATGTATATAGCGTGTTGTGTTACTTTAGCGAAGCAATGATTGACCTTTAAGAGTCGGTGGAGAAAAAAAATGGGGAACAAATATTGTTTACATTCAACTAACACACAAAGCAGATTCCCTATCAGATACAGAACATCTTTCTGAAAAACTCTGTAAACACGGAAGTTGTAATTTTCTTTAACCTGTCCGTAGAGTCATTTAAACTTTTTTATTTCATCTGAAAGGTTATAATGAATAATGCAATTTAATAACTCCACAATTCAGTTCCCACTGTGTTAAGCTAACACTCGGAACCGGTGTTTGGACGTAGTGTCTTTGCATAAAACTGAATTCCTCAATAAACGGAGTTTTCACTTCAGTCGAGGCTAGTAATTATCGGCTTGTATCCTTTTCATACTGGGATTGGTGTGATGAGAATACTTGAGTATAGATTCGAACTGAACTTCAATCAAATTGGACAGCTGCTAGTCCTATCGAGCTGGCTAAAGCGCCGATCCGGTGTATAATATAGCGGGAATAGGAATTACTAATGGTGGTAACTATGGGTGGGATTAATGCGTATTTTGTGCAATCACCTGAGCACGTTAAAGCGTTATTTTCATGGTAAATGTAGCTGACCGACCAGAAATAACAACTCGTATTGTGAGTGATTGAGCGAGTAAGCAGAGTGTCATAACATACCTTAATAGAAACATTAGTGCAAAAAACCCCTGCTTGCTTGTAAAATATATAGACGGAGACAGATCATAACACATGCATGCACAAATACCACGCGCAGCCACCAAGACACTGGCAATGCTTTCCAAATAATGAAAATAGTTACCTGTTGCAGGCGTGGAGCGTCGTTAATACGGAAATGTAGGAATCGTTTTAAACAATGTCTTATAGAGATGCCTCAAGTAATTACACGTCGTTATACTTACTACCAGGGCATATAGTTTTCCCAGTTTATGATAGAATTAGTGCCTCCGTAAATTCTTTTTTAAAACCTCGTCATCAATTTTCATGGATCCAAGCGTTTACTAATGCCATACCAAATAAATATTCCATACCCACTTTTCTAAACTATTGGAGCACTAGTTTTAAAGGAGAATAATACGAAGACATTTGGTCGCTGAAGTCAACTCCTTTGCTGTTATTATACGTTAAGACACATGTAGGTTTCTTTATGTCCGCATTCGTCTTCATATTTTTTTTGTCAGTCTTGACAAGTACATATTTGTCCTCTTTTAGAGTAAATAATATCAGAAGTAGCCTTTTGTCAACCCATTTAATAACTTTAATGCCATTTTTGTTCATAGTTCCTTTGATTTCGCCCTTCTTCAACTTTAAAGACTATATCCTTGGGTAGCCCTCTTCGACTTTTTCTAAGGGTACGGCAATGACGGGTTTTACGAGATAGTAGTTCTTCCGCCACTTCAATTGAAGAATAAAAATTGTCTGCAATTATTTCACGAGATTTGTTCTCCAGCCCTTCAGGAGTGCATTTAGAATTATCGAAATCAGTTCCGCAATTAGAAACACGTAACCTCCTTCCATGCGTAATAGCTCATCCCACGGAAGAAAAGTCCTCGGAATTAAAGACCTCGATGGATATCAAACAGACACTAATGAAAGCTATAAACCCATGTGACGGTTTTCGAATTCGCGGTGTCAGAATAACCGCTAACTCGGGCGTTCTACTACGTGTAACGAGCAAATTGCAGAGAAAAGGACTAAAAGCGGTCGAAAGTTTAAAATCAGCGAGTTTACGCCTCGAAACACCTAAAGTAGGCCAACCAGGCATTAACATTAAAGACGTACCTAAACACATCACGGACGAATCTTTTCTTCTCTCTCTTTACAACCAAAATATTAAAGACGAAGTAGACGATACTCAGGAGTAATTTATTAAATCGACTAAAATAATTCGACGTCGTATATTACAAAACGGTTCCAACCAGAAATGGATTGGAGTTGAAATCGACCCTCACATTCGAAAATATCTCATTAACGCAAAAGAAAAGGTATTCATTGATTGGGCCTCCTGTCGGTTCGTGGATGACGTCGAACTCGTACGGTGAGCCAACTGTCAACAATATGGCCACACGGCTAAATACTGTCGCGAAAAGGATCCGTTCTGTTCGCACATAGTAGTACAAACTATATCAAAAAGGACTTTAAACCCACCTGTGGCAGTTGTAAGCGCTTTAAAAATGCTGGTCATGAAACAGGTTCATTAATTATACTAACAACTTAATACTTATTCTAACAACTTGATATGTGTAATTACTCATAGGTCAAATTGGAGGTTCTATAATAATAAATACGATTTACTTGAACTGGAACAAATGACGTCCAAATATGACTTTGATCTCGTAGTTGTTCAAGAACAATATCAGAGCTCAATATACAGTGTACAGTTACAACATTGACCAATCTGAATACTTCTTATTGTAGGGTCGCGGCAGTATCATGTCGTAATTTCAAAATTTACGTTGTTAGTTAATTAGTTTCCAATTTTCGGACCCCGTCTTTCCTCATTAACACCACTTACGCACAGTACTACATGCTCTAACAAAGTAGCTACTGGAGCGAATGTTAATGCGACATCTGAGTATCGTAGTTTATTGTGCCGGTCGGACACGAGAAACTACGATACTCAGACCAGAACTAAACCTGACGATTCACAATACCCCAGATGCATCACCTCCTTACAGTAGCCCTACGGGCGAATCTTCTATTGACGTCACGTTGTCAAGTGCGTACGTTTACTTAAGTAATTGGCGTGTTCTGATAAACGCCTCATGCAGTGACAACCGCTTGATTGTATACGAGTTTTCCCATGCCCTCCTGAGTGTAGCACCAAATGTAGTCAATGACTATAGATCTAACAACAGAAACGGTGACTGGACTCCTTTACAATCATTGATAGCCTCGCACGCTAAAGATTCCATTCGCTCTGACCTAACCGTAGACGAAAGTGTTGAAATGTTGTCTGATAACTTTATATATTGCGAAGACGTAGCCTTATGTAGAAAGTCAATATTAAAAGTAAGAAAAGGTAATGGTAGAATGATAATTTATGCGTTGTGCGTCGAGAATTCAGGAGGACTTAAAAATTCGAAACTGGACTATGACGTAACTGACGACACCTACATTATAACTCTCGCGGAACGTCGGTCGACAAGATCTCGGTATTGTGTCGCTGTGCTCTTGGCTGAAAATAATTCTTTACTAAAACGCTGCTAGAGGACTCGATAAGGAATATCCGTGGACGTCTCTTTACCACGAGCTTAAACCCAATAGAGATGTGGACACGCCTTTTATGTCTTAGATGAAATTAATAACACCTTCACCTATAATTTAGAAGATACGACGAAAGCTCTCCTAGATACATTGATTCCTGATGACTCTCAGTATAATGACACTGAGTATCATCGGCAAGTTAGGTTACAATCTTTACAACCTACCTATGCACCAGTCTCCGACTTCCCTACTATACAGGGATTAATTACTATAGTCAACCAATTGCCCACAAATACACACTTTTAACAGTACAAGGTAACTCGCGTTCTGAAATTGAAGTTAAGTCAACTAACTGTCTCATTTTAACCCATTAACGCCCAAAATGAAACTGCAGTATATTTTTCTATTGTTTTTCTATTAATTAGTCCATAAGGGATAAAATATGCTATATAAGAAGATAAAATGAAAAAAATATATCTACATATCAAGTTTTAGGGGTGTACTCAGCCGTGTACAATGGGCGCTTTAGGAGTGAAATTGTTTGAAACAAGGTCGTTCAACACATAGCGTTTTCAAACATATTTCGCAACGCCAGCGAATTCTTTGGTGACAGATAACACATCGCAATGGGTTTTCCATCCGTTCAGGATTATGACCATTATTGTTCCGACCCCCTAGTGCCGCTGAGGATGACGGACGGCTCTTAGTTTTCGTTGGACGTAAATAAGTCCGTGCAATAATTCGTCTGAATGATAACTGGTCCATGTAAGTTATCTCTTGTTTAGTTTTACTGAGCAAAACATGTAGTCGCTAAGCATTTGATATCGCCACATCTAACAAATAGGTAAATATTACCCAACACCACTTATATTATATATTTTATTATATATTATATACTTACCACCACTTATATTATATATTATATACTTATATTGTATATTTACGTCAACCTTTTGCTTTCTAATGTTAGCCCACGTTTGACTTTGCCCAGAGGCTCTATGTCATCAAAATCTTCGTCCGATTCTCTCGAACGGTTCCAGTACTTCTAAAACCTCGTCTACTCAAATCGAGCAACGATTGATGATTGGTAAAAAAATTATCGAAATATACGATATGGTCTTTAGGAACTACAGGCATTTTAGCCAATTAAGATTCCACGACTCTCGCACCAAGGGTATTTATTAGAAGGTTCTGTGGATTTTCCACAATAAACATCAAACGCGTAGCAATAACCATCTGAACTTGTCGCAGCCCAAATCTTACATGCTTTCCTTGTAGAAATTGTTTTGATGGATGACGCCCAAAATATTTGATCATGAACTCGTCCAGAGACAAGCTTTCATGAAATACACCCCACTGACTAGAGTTTCGCTGAATCAAATCGCATAATGATCTGAGTTTGATCATTTTATCCTTCGAACCATCTGTTAGACCGTGAAAATGAAGATTTCTTTTTATCTCCAAAAACCTTTTGCGTGACATACAATTAGCAATCAATGGAACATCAAGGTCTTCAACCAAACTCCAGTAAGCACGTTCAGATGGCAATTCATGGTAACCGGTCAGTATCAGTACACCAAAAAATTGTTTCAAACATGCACTATCAAGTTCAAAACCATGCCTATTATTTTGATTAGCGTACAAGATACTGTTAGTTGTTATCAAATCCATTACGTAATAATCATGATCAAATATTTTTTCAAACAACATTACGGGATTGCAGTCTGCTAAGCTTTCAACAACGTATTTTTGTCTCTTTCGTATGATATCGGTAATTTCATAAGTACAACTATAGGTTGGCTGAGTTTTCCTCCATACAGGTAAATGTACATCACATTTTTTGGCACGTTTTGCAGGAATAGGTCTTAGCGGCTCATCATCACTGTCGCTCAACTCCGAAACCTCGTAGTCAGGATGACGCCGACCCACCTCAATAGTCCCTGGAACGTCCATAGGGAATCTTGAAGCCGCCAAATTATCTTCATTACCTTCTTCCTCACACTCACCACAGCCGGATCTGGTGGCACTAATACCATATCGTACTCTTCATCATTGCTTTCATCAGGCATAATTGATTCCAAGGCTTCCTCCAGTCTCTTATAGCAGGTAAATACGTTCCGATTGGCCATTTCAACTTATAAGTAATACTGTAAACAAAACGAAATTTTAGTACGAAACTGCCCGCTGTACCCGCCTGTGTACAACAAATGAAACAAACCCTACTTTACAAGTTTTGTAATAAACTTTAATTCTTATGTCATTATTACCAACTCAAGTAAATAGACTACATAAAAATAAAAAAAGAAGTTGAAATATTTCACTATTTTTGATAAAAACCAACAAAATAATCTTACCTTGTATGTCGTGTCTGGACTCCGTATTTTATTACAAAATAAGTGACATTTGTTTTCGCGCCACCGCCTATTTTTATTTGTTATATGGTAACTAGTGTCATCTAGATTTGTAATTTCTAACTACTTTCAACACTTACCACAGATAAAATACAGAATTTATCGATTAAGTAGTTGTACTTGTGCGGGTACAGAGGGCGGTAATGGGTTAATATCGACCTGGGGGAAAAGAAACCGATTAGAGTTCGCACCGCAGAAAACTTTCGAAATATTATTAAAAGGTTGCTTACAATCCATTCCACGTATTAAATTTAACAACATATCAGTTAAACGTAAAGAGACCGTCACATATTAAGGACTAATATTAGAAAATAAATTCACCTTTTTTAGAACCCATTATACAAACAGGAGAAAAGGCTTAACGTAATTTTTACGCTTTTACTGATGTCTCAACCTTTGGAAACATTTCCTGTGGGTCACCTATGTGGACAGATAGGGCAACCATAGGTTCGGCGCACCTAAGTTACTCCAAAGTCAAAGATTTTCTTAAATATTTTTATGTACAGCCCGCACGTTAGCACGGAGGCCCTACCCGTTCTTGCCGGAGTACTGCCAGTGAACTTAGAAATTCAACGCCGCTCAGCCATGTATTATCACTCAAAGAATCTCTCCAACCCTGATTTTATAAGACCAAAAGACATACATCATACAAGCAGGCTGTTTAATCCAATAGTAATCACTGCGCAAAACCAAGTAGGTTGGAAAATTGAAGAATGGCAAACGCGATGGTATAGTTCAACTAAAGGACGATACTTACATAATTTCTTCCGTGTGTGCGTGACCGCTTATCGAAACACGGGCTAGAGATCGATCACTGCGTTGCACAATTCCTTACCCGCCACGGCAACATTAGAAACAAACTTTTTGGCTTTAAACCAGTGGCCTCACCTCTCTGTGATTGCTCCACAGAAGCTAACGAATACGAACAAACATCACATCGCATCATTTGGGAGTGTACTCTTTGGCATAGTGAGCGAATCATGATGTTAGGCAGTATCCATAGTGTAAACGGCGTAATTTACTACGGCGATCTCGTGGATAGCGTGGGGAACTTCCGTGCTTTCAAACGTTTGCCACAAAAATTACTGGAATAATGCAATTTAACACAGTCATAACTACATCTTAAATGATAACAATTAAATACCAATTAGTCAATCACTTTTTTAGGGCTAATTATCTCCGTAGTGCATAGCAGTTGGGCCTCACCTAGCTTCCCTTTCTTTTCTTGTCTTGTACAAGTCATTGCAATCTGGTATTGTGTGGTTGCAATATTCACAATTGAATTTAGCTAAAATTCTTGCAGTAAGGTAACAACTGACATTAATTACTGGTTGCTCTTCAAAGCTAAAGAGTGAATTTTCAGAATATTCAATATCTGAACCTTCAAGTAACGACAGAACACGGTAACAAACATTGATATCATTTTCAGAACCTACATTTTGTGACCCAGACTCTTTCTCCCTTGCATGTTCTGAAATCACGGCAATCTCCTGGTAAGATATAATTAAGCTATTATAGTCAACTTCACAACATTTCGCTAGTTTAGAAATTATACTTTTCTTATAGAATAAGGGGCAGAAGAGTAGGTGGTAGGTGACTAGCGCCGCCGTTATGCAGGCGCGTTACCATCCTTTAAGATCCCCATATCAGGTGTCAGCTGGGTCCACATCGATGTTGTGCGCGGTAAGAAATTGCGCTTGAAACGCACCGTTGTAGACTTTGGGACATCGAAGTGGTGACGGGGGAACCTAGAGTTCTGCCGTGATGTGCGTCAGTGGAATTTCGCTGCTGGTATTAATCCGAATAACTCTTCGGAACATTCCCGTTGTAGATGCGGTGGAAGATACAGTGCGATGCCAACATCTCTTCGTAATGCCAAAGGATCAAGCTGCACTGAAATAACCTGGTCGTCAACGATTCGAGTCGCTCTACGTTGAATGCGGTCAAATGGGGCGAGTTGATAGTTGCGGGCACTAGCCCAAAGGTGAGCCTTTTATATATGTAGTACGCCTTGTATAATTACATGTGAATGTGTACAATGAAAAAGTGGCATGAAGTACTGGTTCGCCCTATTGAGCGCACCCAGCTACTTGGAGGCCAATTTAGCCTTCGCTTCCAAATGACCGCGGAATTGAACATTGCTCGATATGTCGACTCCAAGAATCCCAATACTAGATGAGGTCATTTGGAGGGTATTTTCGAAGCAAGGAGATACGGAAAAGGGAATTTTATTAGCGGTAAAAGCGCAAGGCTGAATTTCTGGGGTTAAATCGGACTAAATTTTGACGGCCCCATTCCGAGACATTCGTCAACAAAGCATGCACCGTTGACAACGACCTTAATGCTGCGATCTGTGATCTGAACTAGAGATCCAGTCGCATAGTTTTTCAGACAGTCCGTAAGCTTAAAGCTTTGGTAGGAGCACTTTTTTTAGACCCGATCAAAAGCCTTCACTATATGCAGACTAACTGCCTTCCCTTTGGTCAAGGTGGAGGATCTTGGTCTCAACTGCCTACGTCCACCGGTGCGTTAAGTAGGTCAATAAGTCGCCAGCTGATCGTCCCTGACAGAAAAGGGGTCGCTTATGATTTGGTGTTTCTCTAAATAACGCAGGAGCTGGCAGTTAATTATGGTTTCCATAATTTTTGAGAATAAACGGGTTATCGCAATAGGTCGGTAGTTCGATGGATCCAAGCGGACACCTTTTTTAGGTATCGGGTGCACCAAAGCCGTATTCCAAGAGCTTGGGACGACGCCAACAGAGTAGGAGTAAAAGACGCGTCAACATCGGTGTTAACTCCGGAACACATAACCGCAGCACAATTGGTGGAATGCCATCAGGCCAACTCGAGTTGTGGATGTCCAAGGTGAGTAGCGTTTTGCGCACATTACTCTGGCGAAACTCAATATCGGGCATTGAGTGTTCACACCGCTGGAGGGTAGGCGGTGGAGTTCCTCGGTCATCCAAAGTAGAGTTGGACGCAAATAGAGAGACCAGGAGATCCGCTTTCTCCTCTACGGCATGGCCAACGAGTCATCGTTCCGGTGCAGAGATGGTAAGGATGGCTGAGCAAAATTTCCTACGATAGCCTTGGCGAGGGAGCAGAAAGCACGAGTTCCCGAGGGAAGGCGAACTAGCCTCCCGCCAATTCTAACGATGTAATCGGATTTTAAGTAAGGTTCTGGAGTGGAGGCTATGTTTAGGAAAAAGAAGGTCGACCGTTCACCAGATGGGATCGATCTCCGTGCAGTAGCCGATCCGGGATGGATGCGAGTAGCAGGAGATCCGTCGTCTTTGCGTTCATTGACTGAGGCCTATGTCCAGCAGTTGTCCGATATGGGCTGATATTTATGATGATTGATGAATCGGACTTGGCCCCAGCAATGACTCTTTAGTAGAACCTGGAAGCGTGATTATATTCTTATTTGAAGGTGCTGGTTCTCTCATCCTGAGAGGCTGTCGCAAAACCCAGGACCGGTAGCAATCTTGCATATGGCGTAGCGCCAGTCTGCAGGAGCGATTTCAACTACGGCTGTGATTTACCAGCAATGGGTAACGATGAGTGCCGAATGAAGAGTTCCACTCCTTGCTGCACCACATCAGCAACAGCGTCAGCAACAGCATTGGGATCATCCTGCGAGAAGCAAATCCGTCCCCATGGGTAAGATACAAAGAAGAGACACATCTCATCTCAATCTGCTGACCTGTAGTGCCAGGCACGCCGGCGGCCAAGGAAACTTGGCTGCGATCTGTGTTCTACTGGCACCGAATTGCGAATAAGACAGCGGTCTGTAAAGCCCAGTCGAGCATCGACAGAAACCTGGTAGCTTTCCAGTTTGGAGGTCAGCAGGAGGTCCAACAGGAAATGGTTATGATGTCCTAAGTGCCAAATCTTACTGGTATTACATTCTATTTAGCTGGAAGAAAATAAAAGAACGACATTTCTTCAACACCGTGCACACTTTTAGTCTGACAGTCTGTTACTCTTTTCTAAATTTAAAAACTACTAAAACCTCTCAAACAAAACTCAAATTTAAGCAGCTGGTACTGAATACAAAAGAGAAACTTTTACCTTTACAGCCCGAGTGGGAATTTGTTACTTCAATTATCCCAAAATAATATTATAAATACTTAAATTCTGTTCACTATATTCACATAACTACTATCATAATAACATGCTAATTGCGTTTCTGCCTATTATACTTGGCCCTTTCAAAGTGAGATAAGATCACGATGGACTCACAGCTACTAAGCAAATACAAAACTATAGGATACTCTAATACATAATATATGTATTATTTTGAAATTACTATTCATGTACTAAAGATGCCATACAGATGAACATCCCCATAATAATGTACATAGACAATGCATCAACAAGTATTGTAGAACAACATCACATGTAAACAGTACATGTGAAAAACTATGATGTGTATAGACAATGCATCAACAAGTGTTGTAGAGCAACACCACATGTAACAGTACATGTAAAAAAAACTATAATGTACATAGACAATGCATCAACAAGTGTTGTAGAGCAACACCACATGTAACAGTACATGTAAAAAAGTATAATGTGCATATACAATGCATCAACAAGTGTTGCAGAGCAACACCACATGTAACAGTACATGTATAAAACTATAATGTGCATAGACAATGCATCAACAAGTGTTGTAGAGCAACACCACATGTAACAGTACATGTATAAAACTATAATGTGCATAGACAATGCATCAACAAGTGTTGTAGAGCAACACCACATGTAACAGCACATGTATAAAACTATAATGCACATAGACAATGCATCCACTAGTGTTGAAGAGCAACAACACCACATGTAACAGTACATGTGAAAAACTATTCATCATGGATAACACATCCTGATAATTTTAAATCCTTGAAATGGTCCATACATCCTTCATATATATCTCTGTCATCTCCTAAATCATCTAAATCCAATCAACTCAAACGGAGGTATAATTGAGGTAACAAATTCTCAGCCCCCATTAAGTTATAAGGGCTATGGAAAAGAGGTTGATAATGGTAATGTTTGTTTACGGAGAGCCACTACAGTACTCGCTGGTGTTCAATTCCTAATTAATATCTCATACTCTAACTCAGACTTAGGCAAGGATGCAAAACTTAATAGGGTGTAACACTTTATGATTACCTTACCAACACCTACACAAGAAAATATAATAACAAAATGGAGTAATGCACTAATACAATCTATATAAATTATAAGTTGATATTTAGAGATACAACTATACAATTTTTTTTTAAGAATTATTATTACAACACTCCAAGCACATATTCTCAGCCTATATTAAGTTATAAGGGTTATGTGTTGAATCTGAAATAGTTTTAATTTTACACAATGTGTCATCACAACCATTCAAATCTTTCAAAATATCTAACGTACTGACTAAAATATCTTCAAATGGAAATGAAGTTGATAATGGTAAAATACATAAGAATTACCAATTTAATATTTTTATTTTCAAGTAATTGTTGAAATAATTTCAAAATTATATTATAATTATTCAAAAATATTAATTTTAGGACAAGTTAACTATTTATAACCTCAATTTAAACATGGTTTGATAAGAATGTAAATTTAAATTATACCAGGCTGATTGATAACTGGCCGAAGCGACAACTTAACAAAAGATATGCAAACGTAATTTATTACATTATATTTTATGATCTTTTCGAAAATGGAACGATAAATTTGAATTTATTCCTAGACTTTCTTTGCCGTGTATTTTCTCAACAATGGAGAGAAACAAAATTCGTGCGGTGATAAAGTTTTACGTTTGAAAAGTGAAAACAGCAACCCAGATTAAAGTCAAGCTAGTGTTTTAGGTAATACTGCTCCCGCTTTGAGTACAATTCACAACTGCGTATCTGATTTGAAAGGTGGGAGACAGAGCTAGAAGATGCCAACAGGTCTGGTCGTCCAAATAAAGTCATGAATCCGGACATGATCAAAAAGATTCAAAAAATCGTTTTGAATGATCGGCGCTCAAAGTTACGGGAGATAGCAAAGATGGAAAGCACTTCCTCTGAACGCGATTTTAATATCTTACACCAACACTTGCGAATGAAAAAGCTTTGCGCGCGATGGGTGTCGCGTTTGCTCACGGTTAACCAAAAGCAACGTCGATTGGACGATTCGTCAGAGTGATTGGCGTTGTTCAAGCGTGATACTAACGGTTTTTGCGGTGTTATTTGATAGTAAATGAAACATGGATACATCATTATAATCCTGAAACAAAATAATTATCTAAGCAGAGGACGGAGAGCGGAAAACCTGCGCCGAAGAAAGCAGGAACGGTTTTGTCGGCCGGCAAAGTGATGGCGAATGATTTTTGGGATGCTCGTGGGATTATTTTAGAGGATTATTTGCAAAGAGGAAAAGCAATAAATGGAGAGAGCTGGCCGTTAAAAATTTTTGAAAAAATCTGAAAGAAACGGCATCATTTAGCCAAAAAGAAAGTTTTATTCCATTACGACAACGCACCTGTGCACTCGCCAAGGGTTGCAGCTGCCAGACTCCAGGAATTGCGGTTCGAATTGTAACCGCATCCCCTCTATTCCAAAGGTCTGGCCCCGTGCGACTTTCTCTTATTCCGGAATTTCAAGAAATGGATAGGTAGCCGAGATTTTCATCAAATGATGAAGTCATTGTCACCGTAGTAGTATTTTGAGGGGTTAGAGAAAACATTCTATCAAACCGGCATTGGAGAAGCGCTGGACTAAATGCATCGAGGTAGAAGGAAGCTACGTTGAAAAATAAAATTGTTTTAAATGGATGAATCGCTTTTCTTTGTTGTTTTGTATGCTCATCAATTACACCTCGTAATCTTAGTATCTAAATACATAATGTGATAAGTATCAAAATTATAACCTACCTAATGAGAAGAATATTTTCATCTATGACAAAATACGCTTCGACTTTTATATACCACATTCTGTTTATTAATTGTGTTCATATTAGGTCGATTATTTGTAATATTATTAGAATTTTTACTCGCTGGATTAATGTTATTCTGTGCCCCACGTTGGGTGCCAGGTAGCAAAAACATAATTGCTACACAGTTGTGCATTTTGCCTTTGTAGTAATGTTGCCTGTGGGCGAATCTTAACCTCTATATCATTGTTTCGTTCTTGTTATTCTATATTTTATCAGTTCTAGTATGTGTATATTATTTTTAATATAATTAATGTTATGTAAGAAAAGTGTAACAATGTACTTCAAATTCTTGAATATTTTTATCATCCCTATTTTCTTTTTAACTAATGAACTGATTGCATTTCGTGTGCTGTGTGTATCGCTATTATGAATAACGATCCTCTCGTTCCCTGATGCATCTTCACATATTCCCAGGGATACACGCGTACCGCTAATTATGAAACACTGGTCTGGACTATAAGCTTTTAATCGTCCAACTAAATTAGTCAATGCTTGGCAAGGACTATGTCATAACTTGTCCTGTCTTGACGGTATTAGCAGCGTGTTGGCAGTATTTCGGTAGGCACATCTCAAAAAGTCCATCTAGATCTAATGCGCAAATATACCAGGGACAGTCAGTGGCAATGCGCAGGAATCTGTTTTGTACGCGTTGCCAAATAGCTATATTCGAGAGGAAAGCGTATGCTAATACTACACTGCAATGTAAGATGACGGGTCTAATGCGTGTTTTGTATAATGTTAGCTTATTTATAAGCGACATTAGACTCTCTGAATTGATGCGTGTAAAGCTTGTGCACGACGAATAGTCATTGATGATGTGCGGTTTGAAGGTAAAAACACGGTCTAGAGTATCACTCAGGCACTTGACTGATTGTACTCTTTGGATGACATTACCGTTAAGGGATACGGGGGAGGGAAAGTGTTAGAAAAAATACATACAGATCTACTTAAAATTACTTTATTTAAAATTATAATATAAAAATTTTTACACTTACAGTTTTGCTTCTTTAAAACGGCCTATCGTTGCCGCATAAAAATACTACCTTAAAATTCTTATAATATAAAAGTTGGGCTTGAAAGAAATTAGATGGCTGACTTAATCTTTACGATACATAGCCTTTACATAAAGATATATAAAAAAGACGTCAAAACTCGCATTAACTCGATATACTGAGGTCTTATCTCTAACCTTGGCTGGAGTACCGACAGCGAACACGCGAACCTGCGTTACCTGAGCATTCGTCTCCGGCGCGACTGTTTGCAACCCGAAGTATACTACTGTCTACTTTGTGTGCCGCTGAAACCAGGGACCATGTACTGTGGGAATGAGACTTGTACAAAAACGAGCGAAACATCGTGTTGGAGGGCATCGAACGGAATACAGTGGGCCCAGTCTATCATCAGGATTTGGTCGCAACGGAACAGGGCTTTAGGCAATTGAAGACATTTACGCATACATGGCACTCGAAGAGGAAGGCTAGGTAACGACACAAATAGTAGGACTCGTCGAATATGTTAGTTCTCTACAAAACTCTTGTACATCATAACGTTATGAAATAACTTTCACTTTAAGCCCGTTTTATTTCAATGAAAGGAGTTTAGGGTGCATTCACTGACAGACAACGCACAGCCGAAACTACTGATGTTTTTGATGATTTTATTGTATGTTACTTGGAGAGGAGGGGAGCACAACGAGAGTTTTTTGGAGTTTTTATTCCACCACGAAGGGATTTTACCTGACAGTTCTACACCGTTGAAATTAGTTTATTCAGCAGTGAAACAAACTATTTTACTAATATTATAAATGTCAAACAACTATATATACTAAAAATAAGTACTCAAATATATTTATACATTATAATAAAAAAATATATGCACATTCTTGGAGGTATTTAAAAATACAGATATTTTACGGAGGTTGCTTCAAAACGAGCGAGAATTCGCGCATAATAACTAATAAGTTATAAAATTTGTATTCATTCAGACGTTAAGCCCAAGCAGGCACAAGCAATCGTAAACACAGGTTTGACACACATAGATAAGGAGAGCCAAATTAATTTTGTTAATTTTTTTATATACATGAAGCTGTTACGAGATAAGCCTTTGTGTAATAATCTCGATTAGATTATTAAGTGATACTAACCAAAAGGTCGACTATCCTCGTGTTTATTGAAAGTAGCTAAACTAAAAAAAACTTGATGTTGAAGTTGTTCCACAAATATGTTTTACTGACAACGAACACAATTTTACAATTTGAAGGGAGGTTGAAAGAAGAGGAACAGAATTGCATGACAATTATGGGGGTGTCTATGTGTGTGGGTAGGCTTCAAAAGGCTCCGATTTTTCATTGGGGGGGGGGATGTACAGGGTCTGTCGTAAGTAATGGATAAACCGTTGACTGCAAGTTATACTGTTATCGGACTGTAAGAAAATAATATATTTATGTCAGGGTTGCCAACGGTGTGAAAATGGTACACAATTATGTGTTTTTAATTAATTTCTTGATTTTAATTAGCTGCCATTTCAACGAAACTTGTTCTTTTGTAGATTTTAATTTGATTACTGAAATCTATAACTTAAAACATTTGGAAATTCACATTTAAATATTTTTAATTTTTTTTCTTCAAGTCTAGTTTTAACCCCCGCTTGTGAAAAGAAAATATTTATGGTGCTATGGCTACTCATCTTAGTATGTGAAGATTTTGAAAAGGTATAATAAAGGATAGTGGGTAATAATAGTAACAAGAGCAAGAGAACTAAGTAACAGCAAAATTTCGTTTTACAAAAAATGTAACATTTTTTATTTTATTGAATTAGAGTAATAATTTAAGAACAAAGTTTAAAAGTATTGCTTGTATTTGAAAGTTATCTGTGCGACTATATGGAACTACCTAAAACACACTTAGCTTATTCCGAATTCAACTATACTCAGGTAAAAATCAACAAAGGCGGCAAAACAAGCGCTTGTCCAGCCTCAACAGTTCAACTGACTAGCGAAGACTTTTGTGTGTCTCTCTCTCTCTCTCTTTTTTCCCACACATGGGAAAATATGTACCGGGTTAATTGTGGGCGTACCCTATAGTAACTATTCTTGGAACCGAAAAGCGGTCCCCCCTCCCCACACTAGTGGGACGGCGCGCACGATGCCGTTTAAATTGCGGTGTCGTGGTTAAGGATAATTGAGCTCTTTTAATTTTTGGCTTATCTGAGGAGGCCGGCCTCCCCCCCCCCTCTGACGGGAGGGGTTGATTTGTGCTACAAATCAGCAAAGTTCTTGATTCTTTTATAATTATTAGAGCTAAAGTATTTAGAGATAAAGTCGCGATATTTTATCACTACGAATCTAAGCTCTCAACTTACGGATTCTAACCCGGGCTCGTTTCCGTAAGCGGTCTGTGAGTTTGTCATTCTGTCTGTCATATAGGTTGTAACTGTGTCACTATATATAAGCATTCATCGCTCGACCGGTACGAGCGGTGTGTATGGCATTGGTTCTAGCAGGAAAAATGAATATACACACCATACAGCCCACCCAAATGGGCCTGAAGTGTGTGTCGGGCTTAGGTCGTGAAGCGATAGCTACTACCGACTAAAAACTGCTATCCGTTAGTTGGCCCTATTGGCATTTTACTTCGAGAGTGTGTCTTGGTATTTCTTTGTTTGTCTTCTTGGACGGACTTGTTCTTGGATGTGCGCGAATGCTGCAATGCAGATAGCGCCTCCTTCGTGCCCCCATTCGTCATCAGCGGGGGGAGGCTCACCCGCTCGTCGGCTTCCTTCTGGGATATGACGGTCCCGCAGAATGAGGTCATCAATATCTAGCAAATCATAAAAATCAAGCGTGGTAAAATTATTTTATGTCATTCACTAATCAATTAGATATAGTCAGACATCAATACATTTTCGAATGGGGGATAAGTAATTTAGGTAAATATTTATTATCAAATTTATTTATCTGTCTCTCTAGACTATTTTATCATATATTGAAGATATAATAAAAATACATATTTATATCATTGTGTCCAATATATGTTAGGTAGTAATATGAATATAAAACATACGTATCGCCTCGGTTATCACTAATCTCGAAAACCGAAAGGACCTTTTTTATTATTATTCTTTATTTATCTACTTTATCGTGACCACCAAACGCGCACTCTGGGCCACTGCGTAATTGTCTCGCATACTATAGAAAGGAAACTCACGTTAACAGTAGGAAATAATCCACACTTCCCCGGTTGACTTTAAAAAATTTTTCTTTCATAAGAGACAAACGAGCAGTCGTATTATCATATTGTAAGCCGACGTCCGAATACATTCTCCTTAATGCGTCGAAAAAACTGTAAGTTATTAAAAAAAGCGAAAATATTTTTGTTCTCAAGTGTATAAAGACATATCCTTGTTTTTTATAGGACATGCCATATGCATAACGCACCTAAACCTACAAATATTTATATTGTTGAATACTGTATTCTCTAGTTTTGTTATACGATTCAACACTTCACAGTTAAAAAGTTCGCGGAAAAACAAAAAATTTATATAAAATGGGTAAGTACGAATGTACACACGCTTACGTACGCACGCTTGAAAATTAGTATTATGAACTTTTTTAAATGTTATAGACAAATATACAAGACGTACGCCTAAGCACGCGAATCCGATTCGCGCTTGAATGGTTCTTGTTCAAATAAGTGACTTAAAACACGCATCGTCTAACGTATGTGATAATATTATAAAGACACGTCATATGGATATTTCATATACATAAATGTTATGAATGCTAATTAATGTAAATTCAATAAAAAACTAGTTGGATTTGCAAAATTAGACACTAATCGAAATCCTTAAAATTTTCGTCGTATCTGTAATTTTGTTAGCACTACCAGCCGAGATATTGGAGAATTTAATATACAAAGTTATGTTTCGAGTTACAACATACAGACGTGAGCTCACCAAGGGCCTGGAAATTAAGTTTATTAACTTTTATGCTATCTTCGGGACTTGATTCCCGTAGTGGTCAAAGTATTACACAATAGCTACAAGTTGGAGACTGTCGTAGTGGATCGGTTATTTACTCTTTAACCATATCAGCAGAATTATGAAGACAATTCATCATTATTTCAGAAGTTTTAGTAGTATATAACATGAGTATAGACATGTGGCCTACAGATCGATCATATGACTTTGTACATAATATATATTTAAGGGAATAATTAAAATTCATTGATGAATACTATTTAGAACTTTAATTATTTAGCGGAACTAATCGCCAACAATAGCTTGCAAAATTAGGGACTAACGCGATGACTCGTATTTTCTTGGATCGGTCGGTATTGGTGTACATACAGATCATAGGAAGGTCACTAAACATTGCGCATCTGATCCAAAGTACAATAAAGATATGGCTTAGCTGACGATAGCCTCTTTCTCAGTAACACTTTAGCGTGCACAATTTAAAATTTCATAACATTTAAAATTAAGATGCTGGCAGTAATCATAAATATAATTTATATGTTTACTGAAAAGATTTGTTGGTTCGTGTCCTTGGCATACAAGATCGTTAGCTTTTCGATGCTGCACGATTTGTCGAGCTGATATTGATCTGATCAAGGGTCCGTTACATATAATGTAACATTAGCTAATTTACTATTGTTCGATTGATCTTTATAAGTATAGGATTTTTCAATTTCTAATAACAATCCGAAATCATGAAGTTAGCGGTGTTACACCGCCGCGCGCGCGGATCACGTTACGCTAACCTACGAAAGGGCGTAAGATAACCCCTTTTTTTTGTTGAAGCGAGGAAACGTAATTACGCGCCTTTACTGGCCCTAGGCGGGGTCCATTGGTGTGTGGCTCGCGGCACATAATATAGTGCCGAATACCCACAAAAACCACCACGAGTGCCACCAGTGCCGCCTTTGAGAGGTGTTCCGGAACAGCAAATCATCAGGGCACCTCGACGGAAAGTCAGCCCCCGAAGGAACCGACGCCACCTCTACAAGTGGGATTGTCCCGCATCACATGACAACCCCACCGACTTTGGGACTTTTTCAATGGGGTGAGGTCCCCATTCTCACCCCTTACCCCTTGCTGAAAAGCGCCGCCACTTTTTACTTTTTTGTCCCCTCTTCTTATAAGAGGGGTACAAAGAATGGCACCTCCTCCTGCTCTTTGGTCCCCTCTTCTTGAAGGAGGGGTACTAAGAGCCTTCACGTCCTCGGTTCAATTGGCTTCGGCCATGGTGTCTCGGATCACCCTAGGCTACTGAGCCCCACCGCCACGACAAGGCTTGAACCATAGTGGGGCGGTGTTAGGTAACACCACCCAGCCCGCCATGCCAGTGCCCAATGGAGATGGAGATCGTTAATCGCCCTTCGGAGTCCGGTGCGTATTCTGTGGAACGACAGAATGCTTGAGCTTTCTCGCAACCTTTCCTCTGCCTCTTTTGGAGACATCACTGCCTCGCAACAAGATACGAGCGGCATCTGGACCATTTCACGAACCGTGATATTGAGTGAGAGACTTACCAAACTAATGACATCTGCGAGGTCATGTCACTGCTGTATCCACGCTGCGCACTCCGCAGGCGAACGCATAAGGGTGTCTTCGGGACAGTGCCCCGTCAGAACGTATCTTTCTCAATCGGAAAGAGAAGCAGCCATGTCTCCTCTATAGCCAATACTATGATATATTGGCTATAGAGGAGACAAGGCCGACCGGGTCTGGTCGCCTAAATCGTGGCCTGCCTTGCGCTTGGTTGTCCAGCTTGATCTTCATTCACCCTCAATTTCTTGGTGAAGCAGAGTTTTCTGTGCTTTCAGCTCACAATTTCCGGGACTAAAATACAGCTCGAGCAAATGCCTAGCTACCTAAGAAATAATTTGTTTTGTTTCAAATTAATTTTACGGAACCTAAATACGTACATGGGGTCAACGAACGCTGTTAGAAATGTAGTCGCATTTAGATTTGAGACCAGCCAGGATATGAACTTGTTTCTTAAGAAGGTGCGAACCGAAGCGTGTCTTAAGATGGCCAATGCCATATGTAGTCAGGGCGGAGAACTAAACATACAAAAAGGATTTATGTCTTAAGTTTACGCGAATGTTAGTAATTACAATAAAACTACTTTTAGGGATTTTATCGCGGTTTATTCAATTATGTGTCTAGTCCGACGTTTCGGAAGCTTTACAGCAACCATGATCAAGGGTGGACTGGACAATATATAATAAGCCATTTGAGGTAAGAGTAGGGTTGCTACAAAGAAAGAGAAACATAAATATTGCTACCAAGCATTAGGTAATCTAGCTGAATGTATTTATGTTTATTACACATTCATACTTCGTAGAAGAAATGGCACAATTATGACAGACAGTAATGACAGGTGACGCCTAGTGACAGGTGGCGCCTAGTGACAGGTGATGCCTAGTGACAGGTGACGCCTAGTGACAGGTGACGCCTTGTGACAGGTGACGCCTAGTGACAGGTGATGCCTGAGTCTGAGAACTGTCTGTCTTCACCGGTCTGAGTGGCTTCAGTACGACGGTGACAACAGTAACATTTAACATTGCAGCTGAATTGGGCCGGCATGGCTGAATACAATAAACTTTCAAACGTGGCATATGCTATTCAAACTAACACATTAATGCTTCGGTCTGTCAAATTAATAGCTACACAGATCATGAAAATACTACTATCAAAATGCACACATGAGATAATTAACACATTTTAACATTAATAAATATTTTTTGAAACATAAGATATGAAACATGACGTCGGCAAGAAATCATGAACTCACCCTTTTATATGAAATATTTCGTGCATCGTGGCATGTAAATATAGTCTCCCGGGCGGAAAAGAACAAACTTTTTAATTAGCGTTTTTTTAAGAAATAGCTCTTTCTGGTGAAAAGGAAAAGAGTGACATTTCTTCGACACAGAGCACAACCTCAGTCTAACAGTCAAAAGTGACAGATATAACTTTTTTTCAAATATTTAAGTAGCAAAACAATAATTGCTCTAATAATCATGTTATAATAATGATTTTATAATCATGTTGTAATAATGATTTCATAATAATGTTGCAATAATGGAATTCGGATAT
Source organism: Eumaeus atala (assembly GCA_017140195.1). NCBI lineage: Eukaryota > Metazoa > Arthropoda > Insecta > Lepidoptera > Lycaenidae > Eumaeus > Eumaeus atala. The sequence goes on along the minus strand of JAFELO010001323.1, from coordinate 450,327 downwards.
ACAAATACACCTAGACAGTTACAATAACGTGACATGATAACATGTCAGATTGTGTGATTACGATTTTGTCAGTACGACAAAATGAGCGCGGGTATAATATGCATGTAGCGTGGCACATTTTTTCATAGTAAAGGAAATATCGGAGCCTTGTGACAACTACGTTCATAGACATCTGCATTATTGTTAAGCAGATGCGTTGCCCGGCTTTCCTTCACCCCTCCAATGAGCTACCGATTATTCACAAGACGCTCTAAACGCGACAGCATAGCTGTACTTTACTGCGGGAGCGACAGGTATCTCCCCAGTCGTACCAGCCCAATTTGTGCAATGCAGCATGACACTACTCTTCCTAATCTATTGCAACTGTTTAAAAACTCATAATACATTTTCGTATTTAATACAGCTAGCAGTGCAGCATATAGTTAGTATCTTAGTCGTAGCGTCATGGTATATTTAGCCTATAGCCACCTGCGATAAATGGACTATTCAACACAGAAATACTTTTTCAATTCTGACGTTTATTTACTGAGATTCTCGCGTTCAAACACAAACCCTTCAGCTCCATATCCTTAGTATATAGAATACTAACAGATTACCGCGTAACAAAAGTAAGTTGATGATACCGAAAGTACAGGTCTGGGCTCGCTACTCGGCATGCCGGCCGCCGTTGTCGCTTACACTTTGTCGTTAGTGTTCTTCATGCAAACAGATCATCGAGCCCTACGCTCACTGCTTGGACAGTTTCATTGGCACGTTGTCTAATTGCAGTTACCTTGGCTTCTACACTTATCTTGTGGATACGATATCTGCGCCGGACGCGACTATACCATGATGCGTTCACAGATCAATTAGAGAGTCGTTGTTACCGTCTAAAATTCTATCGTGCGTAAACTGACTTATAGACAACCTGTTCCCTTTTACTTAAATATTTTTGTTGACATTGAATGTGAGTGTGGTTAAGGGGCTCCCGAGGAGTCGTTATGTGATCATAATATCACCTGGTGTAGAAGGCTTGTATTATGTTTAGGATTCTCTATCTGCGGTGGTATGGTTGGTATCTGCCACTGGTGGTCCAAATGGTAATGGTAATATGACTGTCGCCTACGCCACGTACGTAGATGTATCGTGGTTCTCAGCAGGTGTGAAAAAATCATCGTCATCAGCTTCCACCATCAACTGCTGAGCTTTCACAGATCCCCCTCTCTCACAGGTCGCATCTTATGTTTTACACCAACTCCATCCAGCCATGCGTGGCCTGCAAGAATCTGCTACTAACTAGCCCATGGGCCATCTATTTCACGGCGCATGATAAAATAGTAAACGTAAAGTATGCTTTGGTCACATTAAAGATACTATTTTAGACCTTTTCTAATCTTTCTTAAAGTAGAAATTACACCGAAGCGATGGACATCTTTCACCATTATACATCTACACGGAGAAGGTGATAAAATAATATTAATAACTACCAACCCATTAGCCTGTCCTCAAACCTATACAAAATATTTTCTAAACTAACACTACACAGAATTACTTCCGTGCTAGATGAAAATCTGCACAAAAGAACACGCTGAATTTCGTAAAGATTTTTCCGCCATAGGCCATATTGTCATAAAACAAATCTTAGTAAAGTACAATAAATATGGAAAAACTTACTGCTTAGCATATTTTGTTGAATAAAACTAAGCTACTACACCCAAAATACATTAGAATCATTCAAAATTCAAGGATTCAACAGCGAAATTTCAGACGGAAACAAAAGGCAAAGAGTTTGAAATAAAAAAAAGGAGTACGTCAAGGAGACCCATTATCACGGAAGTTATTTTCATCATTAGAACATATATTTAGAAGAATGTATTGGGATACATTATCTTTTTCTTTCATCTCCCTGTCGCACTACTCGCTGCAATTGGATTGACCTTGTTCGACTTCCCGGAATCAGAACGGACATAAAATCAGCGTCATACAATGCTTTCAGTACTGCGATGTATCGCCAATCGACCTGACATCGCAGTAAAGTTTCCAGAACAACCCAGGTTTCCACAGAGTCAAAAGCTTTCGCATAGTCCACAATATAATAGGCTGGTCACACGCTCAAAAGAATATATGGCAGAAGGGCCGGTAAGGTTCTGGAGTGGAGGCTGCGTTTAAGAATGTGAAGTGTTGGTCTACCGTTCACTAGGTGGGAAGATGATCTCCGTACAGTGGCCGGTCCGGGATGGATGCGAGTAGCAGAAGATCGGTCGTCTTGGCGTTCATTGAGAGAGGCCTATGTCCAACTGTGGACCGATAAGGGCTGATAATGAATGAAACGTATATTCAATTAGAATCATTAAACTCTCCCGTGTAAGCTACATATAGGAATAAAGAATATTTTGATTCGACGCCTCTATACATATAGAAAAAAAAACAAGGTCCATAAAAGCTGTTCGATTGTATATTATCGATTTTCCCAAAATTTACTGAAAGGATAGATATTCATGCTGTATTCATCAGTAAGCGGTTACCGTGGAAGGATACAGTTATAGGCGATCCAACAGGAGCGCACACTTAACATGGCGCTCGAGCGAGACGCGTACAGGTGGAGGCAGTTGGAGAGCGTGCGGAGGCAGTGTAGGCATCATGGCCGCTCTGCTCACCGCACTGAACGCGTCGCAGAGCCAACCAGCCGCCTCGTCCACCCCTAACACCGACAGCGGCGGGATACTCCAACGGCCGACGATGGCGGCCTCCTCTGCCAGTTCCCGGTTGAGCCTAGTGAGAGCCCAACGCGGAAACCGGCTTTTCTCCCTGGACGACGACGACGTTGACGTCGGACGAACGGAGGTCGGAGACACCTCGAACCTTATATAGCGGTGGTCCGAGAGCTTCTCCACCTCCGTTTCCACCCTCCACCCCTCCACTCTGCGCGCGATGGCCGGCGTGGCGAAAGTGACGTCCACCACGGAACCTCCCGACCATCGCACGCACGTCTGGACTGTCCCCGTATTGAGGAGGGAGAGTCCGGCAGCTACCGCCCACTTCTCCACCTCCCTCCCTTTTGGGTTCGTGACCGGGTTACCCCATGCCGTGGACTTGGCATTGAGGTCCCCGGCCACGAACACCTGGAGGGGGCTAGCTGCCCTACCAGCGGCACCAGAACTTCGAGAAACAGTTCCAGGGCCGCCAGATTGCGGTTCGGAGAAAAGTAGACCCCTACGAACGCCAATTCTCCCCGAACCGCCGCCACGTACCCGCGGCCCCTCGCTTTGACTACGAGGGGGGCGCTGGTGCCGCCGGCTTCTTCTGTGCCTTTCACCGGACCACATCGGTCCACGAAGTTTCCGCCTCTTGGGTGGCGGCCTTCTCCATGCCCCTACCTGCTGGAGAACCAGCAGCCTTCAACGTGGAGGGACCGAAGGCCGTCCACTCCTGGCCGCTCTTCTTGCCCTTCCCCTTTTGCTGCTGGGGTAGGGCAGGGAATTCCCTATCGTCGGGACACTCCCCCTCTACGACCTTAGCGACCGCCGACACCTTCCTCGCTGCGATGGCAGCCCTGACCTCCTTCGCCAGCGGTTTGTTATCCCCTGCAAGGGGGGGGGCAGGGAGCGGCAGGAGGGAGCCTCATCTCGAGGCCCGAAATGCGCGCATCCACGATGTTCCCAACCATCTGGGCAACCTCCTTCATTAAATCGCCCATATCAGGGGCCCCAGTCCCCTCGAGCGTCTTCTTCCGCGCCTCCTCGAACTCCCGTCTGTAGGCGCGGACCTCCTCCCTGAGGTTGCCCAGCTCTCTCTGGAGGCGCGCATTACCCACCTTGAGCCTCTTCACCTCCGAATCCTCCGTTCGTACCGCCTCCATCATTTCCCTGATGGACCCGGCCGCCCTCCTTATTTTGGAGGCGTAGCCCCCCTTCAGGTTTGTAGATCTGCCGGTGAGGTCCAGTATCAGTCCCAAATTGGCCTTCGCCGCCACCAACACCTCATCAGCACCGCACCAATCCACGTCCTCCAGGACAACAGGAGTCGCCGTCTGTGTAGCTCCTGCCTCCTTCTCTTTATGGAAGACCCTCTTCCGCAGAGCCTCCTGGAACTCCTCCTCCCTTTCTTTCGAAACGCGCTCTCGCAGCGCCGCCCTTCCTCCCGCTAGCGTGTGGGACTTCCCTCTCTTGGCCACGTTACGTGACCTGTACCCCACAGCTCCCACCACGCTCTCCTCCGACCCCGAACCGGAGTATCCTGAACCCTCCGTAAACAGACGCTTGCGCCCCATTTCGGCCTCCGATAAGGACGCCAGCGACCAGAGGTCTTCTAAGACTTCCAACTCCACCGAAGTCCCCCTGGAGCGAACCCCGCCCCTTCCCCGTGATGAACCCGTCCCCCCACCCCGAAACCCAT
>JAFELO010001323.1:425344-445549 GCA_017140195.1 Eumaeus atala | reverse complement strand
CTTAGTACAAGAGCCGAATCACGAAAATGCAAATATCTCCGCAACCCGACGCCGCACGAAGAAAATTTTTACACCAAAAGATGCGCCTAAATCACAAATAGCAATAGTTAATCATGTCACTGCAAAATCTACGTCACGAAACGCACAGAGAAAGTGCTTAATCAACTACGAATATCTCACCTGAATAGTGTAGAGTCGGAACAGGAGATCGAAGGAACTGGGAGTGCACTTGTATCCGCCTTCACTGTCCCTGAAGGACATTTTCAATTCCCCAGAATGCCTTTTGGCTTTAAGAACACAACGTCAACCTTTCAGAGACTTATGAATTCTGATCTAGCGGGTCTCCAAGACATACGCTGCTTTATTTAACTCGGTTGTGTTATCTGCGACTCTCACGACATACGCACTCATATCCTAAATTTCATATCATTAATTTTCAAAAGAATGAGAGACTACAATCTTAACTTACAGCCCGATAAATGCGAATTCCTAAGACGCGAAGTCGCATATCTGGGCGACGTGATATCCTCAGTCGATGTAAAGCCTAATCCTGTAAAAGTTAAAAGAGTAGTCTAGTTTTCTGACCCACAAACTTAGAAGGATATTAAATAATTTCTAGGGTTAGTATCTTTATGTAGACGCTTCATTCCTGATTTATCCAAGATCTGAAAACCATTAAATTCACTTATGAATTTGACAATGAAAGGAGCTTACAAAACCCTAAAAAACAAACTCACTACAGCCCCTGTCCTATGCTATCACGACTTTATCAAATCTTTTACTTTAACAACTGACGTATACAGCTATGCCTTAGGTGCAATAGTCTCCCAAGGTCCTATGGCAAAGAAATATCAATTGCATATGATTCCAGAACCCTAAATAAAACTGAATCTAATTATAGCACCACAAAAAAGAGCTGTCAGCCATTCTGTTTGGATGCAAAATATTTATTAAACCTCACCTATATACGGAGAAGTTTCAGATTGTTACAGTCCATAGAAAACTCCAGTGACTTTTCAACCACAAACATCCTATCAGTAAATTACAGAGATGGAGACTTAAATTGGAGGATTATTCCTATGAAATTACCTACCGCAAGGTTAAATTAAATCCAGCCGCTAATACATTATATAGATATCCAGTCAATCCTTTAATTCCCACCAAACATTCAGACCTCACACGTAACCCTCCTGGTCCTCAAAGTCCAACTCATACTCCCATCGAAGGTGACGAACTCCCGTTCAGCCCTTTGAATATCGAAGACCTACTTCCCGCTATAACCGAAGGGGGCGACAGCATGCCATGAGTCGTTCTTTTAGAAAATAGCAATGAATTCAATCTCCCATATAGCCCTGCTGGATGAATACATACCTTACGTTCTAGACATAATTCATAATTATAAAAACCCGGAACTCGATATTTTTTTTTAATTAGATGGAACGTTGAACACCTTTTTACCTCTTACAGTATAAAACAGGACTTATCTATTCTTATTCGCGAAATTCGACTTCGACGATTACTCGTACTCCGATATTTTTAATTCACTGAAGTATGCACGTGTCTACGTAATGATCCAACAGTAAATGATATGAGTACATCTGACTTCAAAAACCCGATTGACGCCTGTCAATCGGGTTTACCGTTGTAGAAATATATAATACTTTCAACTATCGATTCGATGGAACAAACATACATATCCATATTTACCACGACTCTAATATATACCCATCATTGAGTGAAATCCCCAAGATCCTTAAAGAAAATCACGGCTTACCTATCGCCTGAATGTTAAACCGTGTTAAAGGAAAAATATGCGTAGCGACATTGAAAGTTATGTTAAAAGTGCACATCGTGTAAAACAAGCAAAACCCTACGTAAAGTTAACAGTTGGTAATAACATCCACCTCAACATCTCCGTTTGAGAGACTGTAGGACATTCACACGAATCTGGTACAAACTTAGGTACATCTTGAGATTACAAAAGTGCATAGAAAATAATGGTTCATGCTTTTATTTATTAAATATATTATATTAAAGAATATCAGACTTTTTATTCCACCCATACAATACGCCAATTACATATGTAAGGACCTAATATGTACTTTTAATTCATAATAAAAAACGCAATACCTGCAAATTATTTTAGTAATAGTAAATAAATAATTAGATTATATTTATTTTATACAAGAACATGCATTTATTAATGTCCATATATAGTGCATCGGAGAAATCACGCGTGATATCCATCATTTTAACCTACATGTAAATGTAGATAGTTTTAAATTTTAGAAAAGTAGATAGAATTCTTTTAAACAACTATTTTAGTTTGACTCTACGGTAAGATTCCACAAAGACACAATATTTATGAAGTTGATTTTGAAGTATCTGGCCTTACGTGAAATATTAAAAAAAAAAACATAAATTACTCTGGCAACTGTAGGTCAGTACCAACCTAACTGATGATGACCGTTATTTCCTTCTCAATTTCCAGTTTAGTCATCTGAAAAATATTTACGAATTATAAAACAAATAATAAAAACACAAAAATTATATATACCTATTGAGTTATAATAAAAATAAAACTTACTTACAGGCATACTTTGACATCAAAAAGTAATATATTAATTACAAATAAATATTTAATATGTAGCAAAGGTTTGGTAAATATGAAATGCAGCTATGAGGCAGATGTTATAGACATCCAACATCATCTCTCTGCTGCTGCTGTACGCAAGCTCAAATTGCTATAGTTACCTCGTCACTTCTTATAATTTCAAAGACATATGCATCCTATGTGGATTCACATTTCATTGAAATGAAATGGAAAGAGTAGATACATCTGCCATGAATGGTTTAATTTACATTTGTCACTATAATTACTGAATTATGCAAAAAATAAAATAATAATTGGAGAACATAGTTTCGAAATAATTGATAGGAATGAACTATTTAAATATATTTCCTGGGTTTACGTGAGTTACTGATGAGTGATGGTTACAAAATTTAGAGATAATACATAATCTACTCGTATATTGTGCAAATGTTATGAGTATAATTTAGTAGTTTATTTTATTTAGTACAGTACGAGTAATAAAATTATTCTTTACTTACTAATTAGTGGAACATATCCTGCCTAAAATACCCCCAAATGCGGTAGCCGTTAAGGAATTTGTGTGAAGATATATTGATATCTTTGTTGTTATTATCCATTCGCCAGTTATGCAGTTCTTTACCAAGTATTTGCGAGTAGTTGTGCTTGTACATATTCAAATCTTGGAGGCTAAATTTAATCCGCTTCTGGGTTACTGAATGAGTTATAATTTTAAATGCTTGTTTATATTAATTGAATATGAAATTATGAAATGTTATATATTTTACACAATTATATTGCTACCACGCAGAACTGGTGATGGAGATGGAAGGTCGCTGTAAGACGTCTGTAATAAAATATTGCACCCTTCGTGATGTTTGGGGTTGTTTCATTTGTCTTCACGAGGACTTCCAAGGGGCTTAGATGATGTTAAAGTGTAAGGATGAATTTTATAGGTGGACATGGCAACTCTGTGATATATAATATCACAAAGATATTGTTTGGGTTGTTTAAAACACAACCAAAACTCTGATTAGATTATGTTCATTGATGTGGTGATCGGGATGTAATTAATTATAGACTAGTATATACATCCATAACTGCTCAACGCAACGAAGGGTTATTTAGAATAAATAGGTATGTAGTGGAATACGGCTTAATTTCGTCACGCTTTAGCTGCAGCATTTCTCGATGAGACGATCTGAGACTGCAGTAATTGATAGACCAAGTACCGTGGGTGTGTTGGAACATCATAATTTGATGATACGTGGGCTTGTAATGGGGAAGCAACCATGAAATAGGCATTTTAGGTGGATGGAACTTAAAAAAACACTAATTAATTATAACATTCATACCTCATTGCCCTTTTTAGAGTAGCTGATTAAAATGGAAAAGCTTAACAGTATCAATACTATTTCAACTTACAGTTAGTGCTATGTCTTAGGACAATAAAAACTATTATACACTATTGCACCAAAAATCAGGACTGGTTACACCTTATATATAACCGGTGTTAGGTACCATGCATTGCAAGCCTACCTAGCTTATGCCGAACCTAAACAATTTGGCGCAGCCTATAGGCACACTGTGCTTTCCGACTACTATTTATTGTTCTGTATTATACTATTTAGTGTTGTTGTCAAATAAATGTTTTTCTTTCCTGTTTTCTTTCTGAGTTATACATGTACTTACTACCTTGTCTACTGACTTTTCATTTTCATTTTCAATCTAGTGTATTTTGCAGGTGTATCTGGTTTTATACCTACTATTTTAAATTCCCCGTCAATGTGTATACTTTCTAAATTCGTTTGATTGTTAGTTAACAAACAACGCTAGTGATCATTTCAGATATTAAAAACATTGACTTGTAATGTAAAGTTACGAAGGGACGAAAGAGAACTATGTCTCTTTATGTCCACTGACGCCCGCAGATATGTTTGACATGCCTAAATGTTCTGCAGACGTGTTGCCGTCCTTCCCTAATGGGCCACCAGAAACTTGCAAAACACACGAAACGTGCCAGAGAGTTACGACTATGGTCAAGCAGTTATTAAAAATATCTAAGATAACTCTACAATTTTCAATAAAATTATAGTATCTATACCTACCTCAAAACTTTAGGGGAGTTGGCTAAAGAATAGTTGTTGCGAGTTCATATACCAGGAATCTAATTCTGGCTTATCACAGCGCGAAGTAGGGTGTCCCCAGGAGGAGTATCGATCCGACCCCGCTTACATGAATTATTGTAAATGAGCCGATGGGGGCCGCCACCTATCAGGCCATACACGAGTCGGCGAGTCGAGGATTACTGACTGTCAGATAGGCACATGGGTTGAAAGTTATGATAAAGAAGTTAAAAGATGAAATCAACGAACAGTCTTATGTGTAAAGAGGTTAAGCGAAAGGCTAATGATATCACTGATGTCTCCGGTGGGGCCTTAGTCTAGAGTTCCACACAGCGCTCAGGCTGGGATTTTCTGGTTATGGTAGATGCTAATGAAAGAGATATTATGTGACCATGTCTGATTTGAACTGATGAGTTGGGATCGAGGTTTGGTCCCAACTAGTATTGATTATGACACAAGAGGTGGTCAAAATGCAAGAGCGGCTCAAAATTATATTTTGTACCGCTTCAAATTTTATGTCTCGGCAGTCGCGATGGCGTGTTTAATCACTCGCCGTCATGGAGATAACATGGCTCGCCGTACCTTAGAAGTTAAACTATAAAGAGGAAAAGAGATGCTTGTTAGACTACGTGCGTATTTTAATACGTGCATTGTGTGTGTAGGTACGGGTTTTTATTGTAAATTTGAACAGTTTTGAATATCTTAATTCTAGTATTAAATATTTTCAAAGTTTTGTTTTTAATTGATGCCTCGTTGGATTGCAATAGTGAATATATATTTTACGTAATATTAATATAACTTTCAGTTAAGTCCTTGAAAGTGTTTGATGACTTTTAGTAATAACTATTGAACTAGCCTATTTACGTTTGTGTTTTAATTCTGTTGTTTAAATATTTTATTTACTGGTCGTAATTGAGTCATTTCGCCTAATTCAAAGCAAGGTTGCCAGTGCTAATAGGTGTATAATACTTTCCAAAATTAATTAGTGATTATTATAAGATATACTTCCCTTATCGCAGGGAAAACTCATTTATGCACCATCCAATCGGTCCTGGGTGAACTAGGAGTGTGTCTAGGGCTCGGCGCTGGGGGCCACCGCCTACTAAAAACAGTAGCAGAACACTCCAGTGACTGGCCGGTTTCAAATAAAGGACCGGTCTTCTTCACGGAGTCGCTTCGGCTATCAAAGCGACTTCAACTGTAGCTTAGTGTGGAGTCTGGTGCCCATCCTAGAACCCCGGCTGCGAAGATCGTTTATGGTAAAAGGCCCCCACTCGTCGCCGACGGAGGAGAACCCTCAGCTTCCTCGCGAGCCCGCTCCTCGGTTTCCTTGCGAGACATTACGTCCTCGCAAAAGGAGGCCACCACTGGTCAGAACTGGTGACTTTCTAGCATCATATGAAAAATGCTCGATATCGAGAGGTCCTCTCTTCCGAGCATGCTCTGCAGGTTGTACCGCTGTAAAGAACACGCAGGGCACACCTCAAGTGTGTGCTTGGCCGTATTCTCCGCAGTGCCACAAGCTTCACAAATAAGATCGGGCTCCTTCAGACCTCTTCTATACAGGTGCACTCCGAAGCAGCCATGCCTGGTCAGCACCTGTGTTAAACGGAAGGTCAGAAGCTTCCATTTCCTGCGCATCCAGCTCTCAAAGAAGGGACGGAGTGCAGCAACAGTCCGCATGCCATATCGAAGCTGTGCCAAATCTTCCAACCACCTATCAAAAAGTGCCTCATGCCCATGTCGGCGGACAATCTGGATTTCATCTGGAGAGGGTAGCTTCCCCACAGATCTATTCCCTGCTAGAAAAAGATAAACTTCTGCCAGCATCTCTGCCACCACTTTCCATGCTGATCGTGCGATACCCACTTATTACCCTCACCACGATGACCCGCTGCGCCTTATGCAGTTGGGCCTTAATTCGCGCAGTGAGTGCATCAGCCCACACGGGTGCACCATACGTGGAAATACTCTGACGTATGTCAGAGTAGAGCATTCTGCAGATTTCGCTGGATCCCCCAATATTGGGTAATAATCGGTTAAGCGAACCATCAACTCTTATTGTCTTTGTCGCCACCACATCGTTTTGCGTGAGCAAATGTGGCGCCGAGGTCCACCCTCCATCTAGGTTTAACCTATATTGTATATATATTTAATTTCAGGGTGGATGAGGGTTTGTTATTGAATAATCGAATCAATTTAGTTGACAGGTTCAATTTATTTGAACATATTTTTAAATAGTACAAATACAACTTCTTCTATACATTTTCTTACAGACGTGCGGTGAACAATACGGAGCACATTATAATTACAACTCGGAACACATTATGATTTAATCGCAATTAATTTTCGGTTTTGTACAATATTTGAACACATATAATTTAAAAGATATTTCCTATAAAAACAGAAAACACTAAGTTCTAACAATATATGTTACGTACATGTAATCAGGACTGTCACACCACCGTACGGTATCGTGGGCTGCAGCGACAGCCCTAGCCGGCGATCCCCCGTGGGAGCTCGTGGCGGAGGTTCTTGCCGAGAGCTGCTCCTATGTCTCGAATAGGAGGGCTCTCGGCCTGAACCCCACGCATGACGAGATAATACGGATTCGCCGGCTAGGGCATGTGGCGTTAATGCAGAGGTGGGGGGAGGACCTGGCGCGGCAGCCGTACGGTAGAGAGTTAACGGCTGCCTTGCCCCGGTCCTCGAGCAGTGGATGCGCCGTAGGCGCAAACCCCTCACCTTCCGTCTAACGCAGGTGCTCACCGGGCATGGTTGCTTCGGTGAGTATCTGTGCAAGACGGCCGGCAGGGAGCCGACGACTCGATGTCACGATTGTGACGCGGCGGTGGACTCGGCCCAGCACACCCTCGAGGTGTGCCCGAGATGGGCGGCGCTGCGTCACGATCTGACATCAGTTGTCGGAGGGGACTTGTCAAAGTCGAGCATCATCCTCGCGATGCTCGGCAGCGACGAGTCGTACAAGGCGATGGCTTCCTTCTGCGAGACCGTCATGTCCCAGAAGGAAGCCGACGAGCGGGTGAGAGAGGAGGCTGCCGACGCGGCCTCCCCCCGCCGACGACGAATGGGGGTACGAAAGAGGCGCTATCTGCAGCGCCTTCAGTAGTGCCCCTGTGTTCCGTGTCGGGCCGGGATGGGAACCCGGTCCACTTCCAATGACACGACGTCGTGGGGACTGTCTTAGAGTAGCCGGACAGTCTCCGAGGAGGTGAAGTCTGGCCTTTTCGCCGAGGCCAGCCTGTCGCTGGAGGGGTCCTGTTGCCTGCAGATCCGGGACCCTCCACTTATAGCGGCTGATGGCTCCCGTAGGGGTTTAGTTGGTATTGCTACCCAATGGCCGAGTCCAACATAGGTCTGGGGGTCTACCCGGGCTCCCAGGTATCATGCGTAAATGCATTCCCCTTCGTCACCAAAAAAAAAAAAAAAAGGAGTGTCACACCAAGTATTGTTAAATAGCTTGTAATAGCGAATCCCACACCGCATTATGATGGAGCGTCTCCTTCCCTGAAGTAGAATAGGTGACCCAATGGCAGAGTTCTCTAGTCTCAGCGTACGTCCGTTATACGTAGCCAGGTCAAATCGGTGGTACCGATCCGTAGCCCGGAGATTCTTAGCATTCCTTGTTTCACCGTTAACGAGACCGCTATCGTAGCAAGGGCTATTGGAACCACCGGGAGCGAGGGGCCGAATTCTATTGCTGTCGTCCATTTGAGGCTAATGCTCATAATTGCCACGCTGAGCAGGCGGATTGGCAATCGCAGATTAGGTTTCGGACCGGCGGCACTGCTGCCAGTCGCCGATCCGATTGCTCTTTGACGACCCTTACGTCACCCTGGGCTTGGATTGAGGGTGAGGGTATTCATAGCCCCCCCACCCATACGCAAATATATATACATATATATATATAATGTTTAAATAAGTACTTTAATTAAGTAATTCAAATAATGCTTTACTTACTTACTAACGTCCTTAAAATAAACTTTAGCTGCGCTGGAAATACTAAATAATGATAACCTCATTTAACATTACAAAATGGAAGCTGTACAAAAAACTATAGATGAAGAGGCAACTGTCGTCAAATCCAGCATGGACGGAATCGAATAGAGACTTGCGAATGGCCACATCTAATTCTGCAACTGCCAACCGCTCAACACGTATAGTAGCTGATTTTGAACCTTACAGAGCATTTATCTTGACATCAGTTCAAAATTTACAAGCACAAGTTGTGCTACTAGCCAAGCTCTACGATCAAGATGTAGGGTTGGACTAAGTCTAGTCTAGTTTGACACTTAGACTCCGGTAGCTCGTTTGTCCTCGTGTACTGCAAATAACTTCTTAAGATCTATCGATTTTCATGCGGGTTTCACCCAGGGTTAGAGCGAACCTCAAGAAATTCATCAACAGTTCAACAAATCGACATATTGCAGGATATAAGACATTAAAACACTAAATAACTTGCACTGCCGGAAGCCTGTTATTCTCCACCATGGTTCAAGCCTTGTCGTGGCGGTGGGGCTCAGTAGCCTAGGCTGATCCGAGACACCCAGGGCGAAGCTAATTGAACCGAGGAGGTGTATGCCCTTTGTACTCCTCTTATAAGAAGAGGGGACAAAAGAGAAAATACCATGAGGTGGCGCTATTGCGCACGGGGCAAAGGGCGAGGATGGGAACCTCACCTCATTGCACTGTCCCCAAGTTGGCGGGGTTGTCCTGTGGTGCGAGACACCCCATCTGTGGATGTGGCGTCGGTCCCTTTGGGGGCTGACTAGCCGTCGAGGTGCCCTGATGATTTGCTGTTCCGGGGCACCTCACCAAAGGCGGCACTGATGGTACTCGCTGTGGCTGTTGTGGGTATTCGGCACTATAATGTGCCGCGAGCCGCCCACACCACTGGGCTCCACCCAAAGCTAGTGAAGGCGCGTAAATGCGTTTCCCCGCGTCAAAAATAGAAAAGGCTGTTCTTATTTCTATTAGAGCTAGTGCCAATTGCACCGGCACGAACGGAGGTATCTCTCGCTCACGTGACACCCCCGTAAAGGGACAGCGATGGTGTAGCGTTTCATGCGGCTTGTGAGTAGCCGGCGACCTATTGTAGGGGAGGAGACATTCACATCTGATTAACCACAATTGTGCGGATATCTTTGGGCGTCGGTAATCTTGAAAAGACGACGATTTGCTCACGTGTATGATATAACAAAAATCATGGAATATGCCTAAGGCATTATTCATAATCACGATATTATGAATAGAAATAAATGAAATTAATAGAATTAGGAACACAAGACATTATATTATGGGACCCCACAGAAGCAAAGTCTCTACTTTACTCTTACACGCATGAATTTAAGTTGTTCTTAAAAAGCAGATTTTATTTGAAAGAAGTTGTGCATAATTTAAGCATACAATACTTTTTTGTAAAGCCAATCTTACGCGCATCATTTTAAGTTGTACCGGCAATTCACAAACCGCATGAAACGCGCTAGCATAGTTATTAGCTTACGGCGGTATTATGTGAGCGTGAGGTGCCACCCCGCTGGTCCAGGCCCGAGTCGGCTACAATGCAGCATGACACTACCTCTTACTAAATAAAGTCTTCTGCTAAATGAATAAATAAATAATAATAAAATAAACTACGTATATTAAGTTATATTATAGTATACGCATAACATAATATTTTACTTCATTAATACTTACAAAATAAAATGCTTGTATCTAATTTACAAATATCAAACTAAATATTATTGCGCACTTAAGCGCCTGTACAATGCAATACCGGTTCTTGTTGTGTTGACGCTTACACAAACTGCACTCTTATCGCACGCGCTAACTTCACATTAATAATTACTTAATTGTGTTGGGTTTTGATACACCGTAACTATATAGTATTATTTAGTAACGTTACTCGGCGTTGCACTAAAAGTTACGTTGCAAACACATCATTGAATGGATGGGATGTAGGAACGTTCTTCACAAAGGATGGCCTTTGCTTCGCATTCGTGCGTGTTATAATATCACTTAGTTATTACTACTTAGGAAGGTAACGTTACCATATGAGAATTCTAGTGATTAGGTATAAGAGAAGTGAACAAGGTGATTGACATTTAATTAGGGCAATAATAAATAAATACGCAACTATTCGTTTATACCATGAAAGTAAATTTACAAATCATTCTTCGTCTGGGCTTCAGAAATAAAGTTTACGTCAGATTAATGCTACTAAAGACTTTTATTTTAATTCAAAAAAAGGTGCACAAAATACGGTATCAATAGTTTAGTAGTAAAAACTTGTTTAGTGGGATGTAATAACTGGAGTGATGTCTCGCTCACATGATACCGACGTGAAATGATAGCTTTGCTGACGCGTTTTGTGCGGCTACTCATACGGTGGCCCATGGAAGGGGAGCAAGAATGGAGGGTGATACATCTGCGATCTGCATATGAATAATGCGGATATTTATGGGCGTCGGAAGTCTTGAAAATTGCCCGACGACTCTTTTTTATATTTATAGTTTACAAGTGTACTATTGTTTACCTAAGTATTAAATAAATAAATAAATCTGTATTTGCCTGAATTGTAAGAAGGTGAGTACATAAGCTGTTAAAAGTATTTCATTTATTATCATCACAATTCGCTATTAGTAATTAGCATGCAAATACAAAATGTCCTATCATCTATTAAATTATGGTAATGATGTCCTCAGTAATCAATTAAAGTAAGCCAAAATTATTTAGTGTTAAGGTATAATGTTTAGTCCTATATATTGTCAATGGGATCAATGGTAGTATCTAAAATTTAAATTGTCTGTTAACGTCTGTTAAGTACTCATTGAAGCTATAGTAACTGTGTCTAAATAAAAATGATTTAAGCGTATTCTTGAATGAATTTATGTCGTTGCTTGATTTCCTACTATTCACAGGTAGTTCATTAAAAAATTTTGGTGCCATGCTTAACACACTCTTAGAGAGCAATTTGCATTTTAAACACGACTCCGATGTCTGTAGAGTTACCGCAAAATATAATGCCATAGCGAAGGAGTGACGGAACCATACCGTGATAAGCGACAAGACAGTCATAAGTTTAAAACTAAAGAAAGCTTCGAAATAGCAAAGCCATAACTACTATTTTTTTTTAGATAGTTATTCAATATGTCATTTTCCAATTTAGTTTGTAGTCAATGATTAATCCCAAAAAAATTTGTCGCTTCTACATTCTCTAATTTACTACTATGATATTGTATATTAATTGTTGGAATAAATTGTCGTTGATTAAAGTGCATAATTTTTGTTTTGTCTAAATTAATTCTATTAAATTAAAAAGATTATTGACAAGCCATGTAATTGTAGATGTCAATGTTTCATTAATGTCAAATTCATAATTTATAATGTATTTACAAGCTATTGTTACCGTGCTTTCATCAGCAAATAGAGTAATTGGTTTGTCTATACACCTAGGGAAGCCATTCATATATATTAAAAATAGAAAAGGTCCTAAAACCTGCATCATAAATTAAAGAACGTGCTTTAGACAAAAATATTTCTTTTATATGTGTTTAATCATTTAAATGGCTAATAGTTGTATATTGTAATCTATTTGATATATATGATTCCATTAAGTTATGTAACGCCGTAAGCCTCAAGTTCTTTTTAGCAATGTCTTATGGTCCACATCAAAAACTTGGATCACAGAAATAAGAACATACTGAAATTCTTTTGTATACATTAAGCATCACCGTTATACAGCTACGTTTATTGTTTTATTTCGGCGAAAACCTTTTTGTTCAATACATAAAATGTCATTACACTCCAAATAGTTATATAAAGATTTATATGTATATTTTTCAAAGATTTTTGATAATATGGGACAAAAAGTTATAGGTCTGTAATTGCGCATCAATTCGAAACTGTCCTTTTTATGTAGAGGCTTAGCTGAAGATACTTTGAAATTGTTTGGGAATATTCCAGTTTCAATACATATAGTTAAGATAAAGCTTAAGTGGGCGAATATATAAAGACTAACCGCTTTTACTACCTTCGTCAATAATCCGTCAATACCTACAGCATTCGAATTTTTGCGATTTTTAATAATTGTGTATATATCACTAGGTATACTTGGAAGCAAAAGCATTGAATCTTTCTTATAAGTAATATTCGACGTGAATTTTTTTCCGTAAGCGACTAAAGGTTTTATTTTTGCAATAAAAAAAATCATTAGAACTGTTAGAAATTATTTCAGGGTCGGTTATTATGCGGTTATCAACTACAATTTGTGTAATGCTATGCTTTGGAGTACTTACTATGGTGTTATTTATAATAATCCATGAAGGCATTGACTTGTTTTTTGCAATTTTAATGTTATAGCTGTTTTGCGCACGTTGAGTTTGTGTTATGAATTTTTTTAATGTTTTTGAATAGGCGATAAATTTATTTTTATTATATGTAGTGGGAATCTTCCTATATGTAAACAAAAGTTTCCTTTTTCTTCTGCAACATATTTTAATTCTACGTGATAACCATTTTTGTGTTTTGCACACACGTATCTTAATAAACCTAATTGGAAAGCAGAGTTTATAGAATAATCGAAACATATATTTAAAGTATACATAAGCTTGATTAGAGTCTGACATAGTATATGGTTTACTAAATGTAAAACTCTCAGACAATTTTTAAATATTTTATTTGCAAAAATCGCATTGTTCCTTACGCAAATACTTCATCAGTGGTAAACCCTTAATGGGACAATGCAAAATCTGTGCTGTGTGATCAGATAACGCTAATTCTATCACTTACTGTCTTACAGGGTCTCTTAAAGTTATGTGCGAAATTATCAATGCAGGTGTTACTGATATATCTAGTTGGCTTATTGAGTACCAATTTTAAATTAAAACTTGGCAAAATGCAGTGAAAATCTAGCGTTACTTTGTTTTTGCTCATAATATCTATATTAACGTCTCCGACAATTATAATATTATTGTACTTTTTATGAATTTTTGTAATACTTACAGTAATTTATAGAAAAATATACTTAATATTGATGTCTTTAGGTACTCTATATATACAATATAATGACAGTTTTAAGGACTGTTGTATCTACTGCACGACTTTCTACTATACCTGCTATTGACAATTCAGCTATTTCTTTCCATATCAGCCCTTTTTTAAATAATATGCATGATCCACCTCTTTTTATATTTTTCTACAGTAGCATGCTGCTAGTTTATAGTTATGAACAGATATGTGAGTTTCAAGTCCTGCTTTCATAAAATGTTCGGTAATACATATTGCATCTATTGAGTTGAGGGTTTCCGCTAACTCACTTAAACAGGCATGCAGATAGTAAGATTTATTTAATAATCCGGCAACGTTTTGATGCATTATAATAACTTCGTTAGTCAAGAAAAAATTGTTTATAGTTATTATTGTTATTAGATAAATTATTATTCGCTTCGATGTCACATGTTTTAAAAACATAATAATGAATCATCATAATAATAAAAATCATCATAATAATGATTGTAATATTCAAAGTTTTCATAAATAAAATTCTCCAAGTCCTTAAAAATAATACAATAAAATATAGTGTCATTTAATCTTCCATTACGTCTGTCAAAGTTTACATAGCCATAATTATTATCCTTATTTGCGTCCAATAGATATACACGATCACGTGTTATTATATTCAAATAAAATAAATTGATAATGTGCTCAAATCTCCAGTTAAACATGTTAGAATAACGCCCAAGTCTGTTAGCTGGAAGACATATAACTATATTCGTGTTTTTAATATTTTGCAGTAGGTTTCTTAATTTTATAATTAGGTTTAAATAATTTTAAGTTTCAGTGAAATCATTTTCGCTCATAAATATTATACAGTAATCATCTATGTGTAATTTAAAACTTTTTCACTTAAATTATCTCACATATATAATGTGTTTGAATGAGGTGTACAATAATGGCATTCTCTATAAAAACATAGTATCAAATGTTTCCTGTACCATTTTTAATATTTTATTTTTATTATTAGTACTCAAGATACATATTTTATGAGTAGTATGTAACTGTTTAGTTAACGATGTATTACACTCGTGTGTGTTCAGTTTAATGAATTGGGAAGCCGCTGTCGTTTCATTGTACCCTGTTTTCCTGCTCAGTGAATTTAGATGCAAGTAGGTGTTTTTCTAAAATTAAATTTTCAATTTCTTGATGATGGCTTTCTAACTGTGTCCTCAAGCCAATAATTGTCTGTTGTAGATCATTTATCTCTTCGTTTATTTGTGTACTAGATACATCGGGTAAACTTCTTTCACGCGATTCTCCAAAAAAAGGAGTATACTATCATTAGAATGTATTTTGTTTATTGGCGATATTGGTTGTATATTTTTGGATTTTTTATTTCTGACGGTAATTATTGTTATGTTTGGGAGATGAGGAATTATACGACTCTCGTCCTACTTGCAGGTGTTGTTTTAGTAGGCGTGTCGGGATAATTTTCCATATTATATTTTTTTGTGACTAGATACATAGATACTTTCTTATTCTCTTAAAGAAGACCAGTGCCTCCCGTATCACGCTGTGCGGGAGACTATTGAAATCGTTCGCGATGTCCAACGACACCGTGACCACCACCTCCCCCTGTGTTCCGCAGGGTACCTAACCTAACATTCCTAGCACTATTAGTGTTATTATAACATGTACGAATGCGAAGCAAAGGCCATCCTTTGTGAAGAACGTTCCTACATCCCATCTATTCAATGATGTGTTTGCAACGTAACTTTTAGTGCAACGCCGAGTAACGTTACTAAATAATACCATATAGTTACGGTGTATCAAAACCCAACACAATTAAGTAATTATTAATGTGAAGTTAGCGCGTGCGATAAGAGTGCAGTTTGTGTAAGCGACAACACAACAAGAACCGGTATTGAATTGTACAGGCGCTTAAGTTCGCAATAATATTTAGTTTGATATTTGTAAATTAGATACAAGCATTTTATTTTGTAAGTATTAATGAAGTAAAATATTATGTTATGCGTATATTATAATATAACTTAATATACGTAGTTTATTTTATTATTATTTATTTATTCATTTAGCAGAAGACTTTATTTAGTAAGAGGTAGTGTCATGCTGCATTGTAGCCTCTCGCTCACATGATACCGCCGTAAGCTGATAATTATGCTAGCGCGTTTCATGCAGTTTGTGAGTGGCCGGTGGGCCTTTGGACTATATTACAAATGCGCGCATGCCTATTGGCATTGGTATACGTCAAAAGGCGCTATAGAAATAAATTTGTCTGGCTCGTAAGATCTCTCTTGCAGCTGCAGCGATGATCGATTCGCTGTGGTTCATTCTCAATGAGTTTGGTTTTACTGTACGTACCCACCTTCTATTGTTGAGTGAGTCTGGTTATACCGTACGTATCCACCTTCTATTATTTAATGAGTTTGGTTCTACTGTACGTACCCACCTTCTATTGTTAAATGAGTCTGGTTCCACCGTACGTATCTACCTTCTATTATTTAATGAGTTTGGTTCTACTGTACGTACCCACCTTCTATTGTTGAATGAGTCTGGTTCTACCGTACGTATCCACCTTCTATTATTTAATGAGTTTGGTTCTACTGTACGTACCCACCTTCTATTGTTGAATGAGTCTGGTTATACCGTACGTATCCACCTTCTATTATTTATTGAGTTTGGTTCTACTGTACGTACCCACCTTCTATTGTTGAATGAGTCTGGTTCTACCGTACTTATCCACCTTCTATTATTTAATGAGTTTGGTTCTACTGTACGTACCCACCTTCTATTGTTGAATGAGTCTGGTTATACCGTACGTATCCACCTTCTATTGTTTATTGTTTGTACCAAACGTATGCGTAATATATTACGTAGACATGTATGCGTCGTTCATGACTTAATTACTCAACAAACTATAAAGCAGAGGATATTCTGCTGTGTCGGGACGAACCTCGAGAGGGGCCAGTTCAGATTACCGACAGCCATAGGCACCAAAGACCCAGCTAAACACCACATACATAGCGGTACCCCGTATTTGTCAGCAAAAGGCCACGGAATTTATTTCATAACTACGGTCAAGGGGCTCCAACGAAAAAAACGAGATTCCACACCACTGATTCTATCTGAAGTACTATCGGGAGCAAGCAATAGATTAAAGTGCCCAGTATGGTGTCTTGATCCTTTCCCAAAGGATCCCCCCTATTGCTGTGTCGCTTCTTTTGATAATAAAACAAAGATCAGCATCCTCATTTCAAACGGCTTTACTAAGGGTTCTGGTGAGCGAGCCCCGTCGCCATGACACGTCTTACATTGCAGTAGACAGATAATTAAATGCATTTCCAAATAGCCCCATCGCCATGACACGTCTTACATTGGAGTAGAAAGATAATTAAATGCATTTCCAAATACTCATAAAGGGACATATTCCTTTGGTGGGACCTACAACAGGTTGCCGGCGCTATTGCTCCCGCATCTACAATTCAACTGACTAGCGAAGACTTTTGTGTCTTGGCTTTTAGGGAGACGATAGGGGGACAGACCTCCCTCTTTTCCCGCATCTGGGAAGAGATGTACCGGGTTGTTTATGGGCGTATCCTATAGTGATTATTTTTGGGACCGAAAAGAGGGAGACAGTCCCCCTCCCCACACTAGTGGGACGGCGTGCGCACTATGCCGTTTATTATGTGGTGACGTGGATAAGGATAACATAAAGGGACATGTTGGTGGTTAGAGGCCGGAGGTGCTTTGCCCCCTTATGTCGTATCGTCGACAATGTTTCCAAGTTTGCGTACTGTTGTGGGTCTCAAGCGATTTGGCTTTTTAAAAAAAATAAAAGTCGGAGATATTGGTGAGACAGCTTGGAATGAGACTGATGGGAGTTGGCTAAGTGTCTATGGGTGGTGGTTGGTTCAAGCCTTGTCGTGGCGGTGGGGTTCAGTAGCCTAGGGTGATCCGAGACACCTTGGGCGAAGCCAATTGAACCGAGGATGTGGCGACTCTTAGTACCCCTCCTATAAGAAGAGGGGACTCCTCCTATAAGAAAAGAGAAAAATTGGCGGCGCTCTTGCGCACGGGGCAGGGGGCGAGGATGGGAACCTCGCCCCACTGAACTGTCCTAAAGTCGGTGGGGTTGTCATGTGGTGTGGGATAACCCTATCTGTAGAGGTGGCGTCGATCCCTTCGAGGGTAGACTTACCGTCGAGGTGCTCTGATGATTTGCTGTTCCGAGGCACCTCATCAAAGGCGGCTCTGGTGGCACCCTTGGTGGTTTGTGTGGGTATTCGGCCCTATATAATATGCCGCGAGTCCCGCGTGTCTATTGGTAAGGATGGGAGATTCTGGTGTCAGCAGGAATAGGACTAGAGTAAGCATGTTAGGGTGCATATCTGGGATATAACATCTCCCGACTAAACATCGGGGTGAATTTACGATGTTTAGGAGAGAACTATTTTGTTCTTGGAGGGAGATATGTTCTACACATTTCTGCGAATACTGGGAGATGGGAGATCTTTTGCACTAGGATGATGTTTAATAACCTTTAAAGGAAGGGCTGGTTCGGGAACTGAATTTTGTTCTATCAAGTGAATCTGTCGCGTTGATGTGAAGGGATTTTGGGAATATGTACGCCTGGTGGTTGCGTAATTTAATAAATAAAACATTTTAAAAATACAAAAGGCTAAAACTAAACATATTACAACTATAAATGTAACCGAGTAGTGGGTCTCATATTTAATAATCGGATGTTGATGTAGAATTTCGTCGGTTTGATCTGATATAAATTTGATTTTTGTTTATGCTTCAATAGTAAAGACATCTAAGCCAATATTTTGTAATTCTAAAGGAGCCTCATTATTGATTATCTTACTAAACTTATCTAGGTTACAACAAGATTCATTTATAATATCAAAATCGGGGTAGATTACAGAAATGCTAATGTTAACATTTTTAAATTCTGGTATAAGTTTTGTACTGTTACATTAAGCTATACAATTGTTTGGTACTGTAAGTATTCCTGTGCCAATTATACTTACTTCTAGAATTTTTTTATTAGGTCACTCAATATATAATTTAGTATTTTGGGATATTTGTACAAAGATCCAATTGTTGCTACAAAGTGGTGTCCACAAATCGATATTCCCATGGATGACATCGATTTTACACTGCACTGGCATAGCATTTATCACTTTGGTCATTATCTCACTTTAACAACTCGGGTTAACACTAACGGGAAACACGGTCATGACGTCGCAGTTGTATTCACATGGATTTATAGCTATGCATTCTTTCAGCGTATCCAGATTACAGTAATCTGAACGGTCCTTGGTCATTGCTAAATATTTATTCTTGGATATAACACAAGTAAAAAAATTTCGGTTTTATTGTGTTGTGAGGTGTGGGATACTATGCTGTGATACAAATTGGATGTTCTTGGAGAAACTAAAGATATTCTTAATACGAAGACAATATTGCTGTTAAACTACATCATACAATGCAAGAAACATTAAATAAAAGATGAATATTATTTAAGGCTAAATCTACAGGTAACTTATAATATATCGGTAAATAACGGTAGTTATCGACACTTATCATAAAGCTGAGTGGTAATATGGCTGGGTGCAAAATATTTTGGTTACTATTCATGATAGCGTTTGTTATGTCTTCCAACCGAAATGATAATGCTAGCAATGAATGAAGCTTCTAAAATTTAAGACTGAATTAATATTTGCTTTTATAGCCAATTAGTTAGAAAGTAATGTCATATATTTAAATTTTAAAGCGAAATTGTCGATAGCTTAGGTAGGTTTGTATTCTTTAAGTTTTATGAAATAATTAAATTTAATGTTTTATTAAATTGAGACAAAACTGAAGACGTAACAAATACATTTTTTTTAATTAACGGTGCCAATCTTTTCACGTTATCGTGTATATTTTGTATGACATTATCATTGTTTAATACCGTCATCCTCGTCCAAAGATCCAAATATAGTTTTGGCGAGAGAGCCAATACCACCTATCTACGCCCCTCTTTTAAACCTTTTTTTCAACCAGGTGAGAAACAGCAGAGTATTCGGAAATTAAATCGTGAGTACTATGGCATTCATAATTGTACGTGCTTCCTATTGGAATGTGAGTGCATATGTGGCGTAACGTACCTAAAATAGAGTTTATGTTATATATATATGAGGTTCGATATATGATATAACGATAGGCGTTATCAAATCTTACACGAATTTTGAGTTCATCGGTTGGGTCAAATTATATTCCTGAACTGGAATAGATTTCCTACACGAACTCCTGACGACCCTGAGCTAATATGCTGTAACAAAAGAAATTTGGATATCATTTCATTTTATTATTATTTTTGATAAATGCTAGTATTATGTAATATACTCGCACCTATACCTAACTGTATATGAGGAAAAAGAAAAAAAAATTGTAAAAGAAATG
>JAFELO010001323.1:403172-418930 GCA_017140195.1 Eumaeus atala | reverse complement strand
CGCGTATAACGCGTACCCACGAAAAAAACTGTGGGTTGGTTCTATACATCTATTTCCCCGAAACTGTTCACTAATTAGTTGGAGGACGTCTTTAAGACTATAAACTGGGCAGATGGCGGTATAAATATTAACGGCGAGTACCTCTCACATCTTCGTTTTACCGATTGCCGTTGTGTTGGCCGAATCGTTGAAGAGCTTACAGGAAATGTTGCACAGCCTCAATGAATCCTCCCGACATATTGACCTTAAGATAAACTTGGACAAGACAAAGGTCCTGTTCAACGAACACCTTCTCGATAGACCATTAAAACGTCGATGGTGCTATTCTCGAAGTAGACGAATACGTCTACCTCGGGCAACTATTGCAATTACGTAGATATTAGGTGTCTCTTTGTCCGATATAATTCGTAACGCAGTCATGAGGCAGAGAACTAAAGTTTGCGATATCACGCGAAGAATGAGCTCGCTGAAGTAGCAATGGGCTGGTCACACACTCAGAGCATCAGATGGCAGATGAGCCACTAAGGTTTTGTAATGGAGGCCAAAGCGAAGTGTTGGTCGACCGTTCACCAGGTAGGAAGATCGGTCGTTTGGCGTTCATCGAAAGAGGCCTACGTCCAGGATTGGACCGATTAGGGCTGATAATGATGATGATGAATAATAATATTAAACATAAAACAATTTAAGTATGATGCAGTGGTTCAGTACAGTGAACTTTAAGAGATTAAACAGAGTTAAAAATAACTACTAAAATGTAGTTTTAGTAATCACTAATTAAAAAATAACCATTTTTAACGATTTGAAGGAATGCCTTCAGAAGTGCCATCGATTGCCCACAACCGAATTTTATATCTCATTAGGTTGCTCGGTCTAATAAATAGATATTACTACTAATATCCAAGTTTGAGAATTCCTCATCATTAATAGTAATAATATAATCTATATTTTATCTCACATTTACAACAGTAAAAATAAAACCGTAGAATTTTGAATAATTCCGTAATTTTTTATATTAATCCCCCCCCCCCCAATCTCTCATGTGGTGCCACAATTTTTTAATGTACTGGACCGGAGGTGATGCCGGAGAATCCCTCCCTGAACCTTCATACTCTGAACTTCTATCTGATTTTGAAAGCCTGAGCTGCCCTGCGTATTCTGAGGGGGGCGAAGACTACCCCTGCTGCTCTTGTTGTAAATTTCTGCAACACACGTGGGTTAAATGCCGACCTTGCTTTGCTTTTCTTCACCGTAACGCGGATATCTTCTCCGATTGATCGATCTCCGATATAAAACGCCCATCATGCTGAATTGTTAAACCCACACATTACCGATCACGCGGGTAGATGTTCACTATTTTGGCTTAGCATACGGTTAAACACACTTGGTCTCATCGCACACGCGTATCCCGGATGTGGAAAACCATATACATTCCCTGTTGGACCTCCTGCTGACCTCCGAACCGGAAAGTTACCAGTATTCTGTCGATGCTCCACTGGGCTCGTCAGAACACTGTCTTACAGTTAGTTTTACCCAATAATCAGTTATGAAATATCAGACATCGTTGTTCACCATGCGATTGTATTGTATATATATTACGTGTGTGTAGGTTTATGTATGTATATTGTTTGCATGTGTATATATATGTATACATATGTGTGTGTGTTTGTATTTGTGTGGAAAAGTGCGCAATAAAAAAAAACAAATTGGATGATATTTTCTATAGCTTTACGTTGTAATGTTCTTATTCGTGTCATGTCCTGAAATACACAAATAAATAGAAATAATACTGTTGCCACAGGGGAAAAAAAAAATTGGTGAACCTGAAAATCAGTTTCAGAACCTTAGTTCTGATTTATGTTGAGGTCTCGCCATTTTGTGAGGTGTCCAAATGGATAAAAAAAAATTATCTAAGTGTTTTTTATTGTTTTTTTGCAAATTCAATATGTTTTGTAATTTTTGTACAATAATTCTTGATTTTTTCACAATGTTTCTCTTCACTTAATTGTTTCGTATATCATCTTACAAATAAAGTCATTTCTATTTATTTATTTTTGTTGTTGTTTTATTCAGTAAAACGTAAAACGCGGCCACGTTTCCTTGGCTGCCTGCGTGTCTGGCACTATAGGTCAGCAGATTGGAATGGGATGCGTCTCTACTTTGCATCTTACCCATTGGGAACGGATTTGCTTCTCTCGGGATGATCCCTACGCAATCACAGCTGTGGTTCAATTGCTCCTGAAAATGCTACCGGTCCTGGGCTTTTCCGACAGCGTTCCAAGATGAAAAATCAACATATTCAAAGTAGAGTCTAATCACGCTTCCAAGCCCTACAAAAGAGTTAGTGATCCTTCCGATTTAATCGGCAAAGTCCGATTAAATAAGCAGAATCGACGCGAGGTTCGTTCGCCTTCCTTCGGGAACTCGTGCTTTCTGGTCCCTCGCCAAGGCTGTCCCAGGGAATGTTGCTCAGCCATCCTTACCATCTCTGCTCCGGAACGATGACTCGAAGACCCATGCCGCAGAAGAGAAAGCAGATTTCCTGGTCTCCCTATTTGTGTCCAACTCTACTTTGGATGATCCAGGAACTCCACCGCCTACTATCCAGCGGTTTGAACACTCAATACCGGATATTGAGTTTTGGCAGAGCTATGTGCGCAAAACGCCACTTTCCTCGGACAGCCAAAAGTCTAGTGGGCCCGATGGCATCGTTACGATAGTACTGTGGATATGTACTCCTACTCTGTTAGCGTCGTCCCAAGCTCTTGGAAGACGACTTGCTTGGTGCACCCGATCTCTAAAAAAGGTGACCTCACGAATCCACGGAACTATTTAACTAACTATTGCGATAACCACCTCTTGTTCACCAAAATTATGGAAACCATAATTAGCTGCCAGCTCCTGCGTTATTTAGAGAAACACCAAATGATAAGCGACCATACGGTTTCCGGTGGGCGGAGGCAGTCGAGACCAAGGGGGAGGAACTCGCCCTTAGTCGGATATAGCGAAGGCCCCATCAAGGGTCTGGCATAAAGCGCTCCTTTCGAAGTATCCATCTTACGGACTGTTTGGGAAACTACGCGACTGGATCACAAATTTTTTTGTCAGATCGCAGAATCAAGGTTGTTGTTGACGGCGTATGCTGGGACCTTAAATCTCCCAATGCCAGTGTTCCACAAGGGTGTGTTCCGTCTCCCACGCTGTTTCTTCGGCACATCAATAATAAGCTACATACCAGCGGCAATCGTAGTTTACGGATGGATGGATACACACTGGCCGTACCAATATTTCCTGGGAAAATGTCACCAAGTACAGGAACCAAATTGTGTCTGAAGTCGAGTCTTTCGTCTTCGTCTTCGAAAGTCTCGGAATGCGGCTGACACAGATTTGTCCAAAATAACCCCAAAAAGTCACAACTTTGCGCATTTACCGCTAAAAACCCCCTTCTTCGTATCTCCTCGCTTCGAAATACCCCCTTAATGGCGTCAGCTAGTATCGGGATTCTTGGAGCCCCATTTGACCATATTCACGGTAGAGCGACTCGAAACGTTGACGACCAGGTTGTTACCGTGCAGCTTGATCCTTTGGCATTACGAAGAGATGTCGACTCGCTCTGCATCTTCTACCGCATCTACAACGGGGAGTGTTCTGAGATGTTGTTCGGATTAATACTGGTAGTAGAATTCCACTCTCGAACATCATGGCAGAACTCTAAGTTCCACCGTCACCAGCTTGATGTCACAAAGTCCACAACTGTGCGTTACGAGCGCAA
Source organism: Eumaeus atala (assembly GCA_017140195.1). Taxonomy (NCBI): domain Eukaryota; kingdom Metazoa; phylum Arthropoda; class Insecta; order Lepidoptera; family Lycaenidae; genus Eumaeus; species Eumaeus atala. Next base: position 415,161 of record JAFELO010001323.1, on the reverse strand, counting down.
TTTCTTACTACGCACAACATTGATGTGGAACAAGCTGCCACCGTCGGTATTTCCGAACCAATACCATATGGGGTTCTTCAAGAATAGAGCTTACTCCCATATCAAAGGACGGCAACGCGCCTGCATAACCTCGGGTCATGCGGAGGGCTATGGTCGTCGGTAGTACCTACCACCTACTCGTTTACCCCTTAACCTATTAATAGGTAAAGTGACAGCGACTCCGTCCCATTTCGTTTGATTTGCGAGTATCGGTATACGGTGGCCCATTAGGGAGGGAGGACAGAACAACTACGTATCTGCATGACAACAATAATGCGAATATCTATGGGACTAACGTGAGTTTCGTTAATTTTTGTGTAATGAATTTCTACCCAATTATCTAAGTCTATCTCAACGAAGTTCTGTCATTAACCTTTCCATTTCTTCTTATCGATTTTCCACGATTAAGCAAGTTATTACCTATCAAATAAATGGGAAATAAGAATGTTTAATTTGATAAAATGGTCATCACACATTATGAAAATAGTCTTTCTACCAATTTTACATTATCCATGATCGGATCCCTGTAAACTTGGAGCCAGAGTCCTCCCTTAACAGTTTTGATGCTCCTACATTTAGTAGGTACCAATCAGGCGGTTACAAACGAGATTGACTATAGCGCAAGATGATACAAAGCTTTATAATATTCCTAATAATTATATTGATCCTCCAAGCTCGCCTAGACCTTAAAATCCTTCCACTCTGTCTGCCGTCTCGTAACATGTTAACCTAAGCTTCATCGCCATTTCGTTACAATTCATACAACATAATTTGTGGTTATCGTCTATACCCGAGGCGGCTTTCTTTAAATATTTTAATACAAACTGATTAATTCCTGGCTGCATTGGTATCAAGGTACTAACCTTATATTTTGCAAAGTTTTTCAGATGGCATCGTTATGGCAGTGCTCAAGTAGCGATGTGCCCTGGGCGACCTTTTAAATATGGTATTTTATGTTGTGTGTAGACCATCTTCGTCAGTTTGGGTTCCTAGCATGATTTCCACATGCATTTATAATGAATTTTGACAAAGGAGATTTTATTTTCTAATAATTTGGTTTAGTAGAATGTAAATAATATTTTAAAGTGTATTGAGTTGATGCCAATTGCTCCACTGGCTTCTTTTTCATCAGTGTCATCTCTAAATCACAAAAAAAATATTGTAAAAATTATTTTAATCACATCTATCCGATGAAAGCTTGTGATGGCTTTATCAAACAAGATTCACGAATTCGTGGAGATGGTTAGTGTTCACTCGCTTGTCTTGTTTCATAACCATACATTTGTGTTCCGCCTCAAACAGTCGCAAATAAATCAGTAAAGTGAGAACATGTCTTTTTGACACACTTCAATACCTACCAAGTTTCATGGCAATGATTAAGTCCGTTTGTAGCGAAGTTGCTTATTTAGAGATTTTCGATAGACGAAATGTTTTAACAACATCCTGGTGTAGGTATCATAGGCCTGGCCCACTATTCCCTTGTACCTATCGCTGCTACTCCTGTTTTTCCTACTCCTGCTACTCCTGAGTGCCACGGGCCAGGTTCCACTAGCTACTTGCATCTAGCCGCTCATCACGACACCGCCAACACTCGCTATGGCAGGCGTAAGCACACATCTCTTGCACCCTACTGCGGGTTCTAACGAGCAGCGAAAATGAACCTTAATGGAAATAATAATATTATTGTTTTGATTTAATCTTTCAGCTAACGGCTATTGGAATTAAAAAAATACATACAATACAACAGAGTACCCTCTGCTAACAATTAAACCTTAACACAGCACGACAGCAAGATAAAATAAGTACTTTTTGCGTTCATCGGAAGAACTAATAAATAATTATAATTTTTCGGGTACTTTTAATAATCTGTGACATCATAACACCTGTCATTCTCAGGCCACCCGTGACCATGGTTGCTTTAAGCCTTCTGAAACGTCGGGATTGTTAAATAATTAAATGAACCGCGATAAGGTCCGTAAATGTAATTTTCTTTTTCGTTTTAACCAGGCCTGGACGATCGGCAGAGCAGCTTTTACGACGCGTTTGCGCACGTAGCGCACTACAAGAAGGCGGACTATGCCCTGTTGCGATTGCTCCGTTTCACTCTTGGCGTTTCGCAGCGGAAGTGTGCACGTCGTCGTTACTCAGATCAGAGTTCGTACGGGTTCGTATGATTACCCGCGTGTCCATATCTGCTAAAATTTCTAAATGTGGAAAGCGTCACTGCTTCAAAAGATTCTACGCGGTATCCTCATACGGTGCGGATATTCTCCAACACAATGCAAGCTGCGTAGTTTGGCTCTGCAGCGGCGGACACCCAATAGCCATGGGACTACACAGGAGCAAAGTCAACCTACTGTACTTATTACGCGCGTGAATTTAAGTTGTTTTTGCAATGCAGATTCTATTTGAAAGAAGTGGTGCATAATTTAAAAATACATTACTTTTTTGCAAAGTAATGTGTATATTTAAATTATGCAATTACGCGCATCATTTTGAGTATATAATTTACATCGTACACATATTTTTTTGGCTGATTTGAGATCCTGCTGTGCATCTTGGTATTTTTGTAAATCAATGTCTCCAATTAAAAGCAAATGTATTGATTTGATAATAATAATAAATAAAATAAAAATAAAAGGCCTTTTATTTCTTGCATGTTTTTACATTAATTACTTGCGCGGGTTAGTTTAAGTTAAATTACTTAATCCTAGTGTTAAATTTCATATTGCTGCTTCTTGCTTTTAGCAACCCCATCTTCACAGGTGAAGGCCTCCTCCAAATTTAGCCACTTATTCCTGTCTTGGGCTACTTCTGGCCAGTCTGTTCCGGCGATCCTTATAATTTCATCATCCCATCCTGTTATAGGTCTTCCTTTACATTTTTTTTCCGAGCGGTCCATTAGATGTCGTTACTACTCCAGTCCAACGACTAGCATGGAGTTGTGCTGCATGACCGGCCCACTTCCATTTTACCTTTTTCGCGAATTGTAGAGCATCTGTCGATTTTGTTATTTTTCTTATACATGCCTTATGTTTGAATTTTTCTAAGACTAAGCATGCTCCTCTCCATAACTCGTTGGCAAGTTCTTATTTTGTCTTCTATGACCTTCGTAAATTTCCATGTTTGACTTCCGTATGTGAGGATTGGTAGTAGACACGAGTTCATGATTTTGGTTTTCAGGTACGTGGGCACATGCTCTTGAATATTTCTCTCAATTTCCAATATTTGCATTCCAGGTGCATTATGTTCTTCTTCCGATTTCCTTCTCATTGTTTTTCTTATTAAAACTTATTTGTTTTCCCAGTATATATATATATATATATATATATATATATATATATATATCTTTTTTTTTCTTTTGATATGTTCATTTCGAGATCCACGTTTATGCTTGCTTTGTGTAGAAATCCTATCGTTTGTTGGAGTTGGGAGGAGATTTTAGACAATAAAACAAGATCGTCTGCAAAGCGGAGATGGCTATTTACTTTTTATGTTTATACCGCATATCTTCCAGTCTAGTTGTCTAAAGATGAATTCCAGTACAGCTATGAATAGAATTGGGGATAAGGGATCTCCCTATTCCACTCTACCTGTACTATTTTTGTATAGACTTCCAATGACTATTAGGTAATGTTGTTCTACACCTTGGTTTTTTAACGGTTACCAAATTCTCCAATGTGACACCGTATCGAAAGCTTTCTGATAGTCAACATAGGCAATACAAAATGGTCTGTTTCTCTCAGTATTTTTCAATAATTAACTCTAGAGTGTGGATACGGTCGATTATTGAAAATCTTCTTCTAAAACCTGCCTGTTCCATTAGCTGATTTGGTTCTAACATTTTGCTTATCCTTTTATTGATAATTGACGAGAAGAGCCTGTACATCGGTGGTAGTTGGTAACTGATTGGTCTGTAGTTTGAGATATCGGTGGGGTCGCCCTTCTTATAGATCAAGCTGATGTTTGATTCAGTCCATTGTATAGGTATTTCGGTAGATTTTAGTATGTGATTGAACATATTTGCTAATGGTAGAGATAATATTGCACGGTCCAATTTTATAGCCTCATTGTGGATGTAATCTTACCCTGAACTCCTGTCTCTCTTTAACTTATTTATTTCCTCGAGTACTTCTAACTCGGTTATATCGTCAACTGTGTTTGGTCCAGCGTAATTTTCCGGCGTATAAATGCGCATACTTGACTTTTCATCATACAGGTCCCTGTAGAAACTAGTAGCTTCTTCTAAGATATCTTTGCGATTGCTTTCTGTTTTCCCTGATGATTTAAGTCCTTCTATCCAGAGTTTATTAGTTGTCAGTTCTTTGTAAGCTTTTTTGGTACTACCTGCCTGCTTCAGATATTTTAATGTTATGTTTTGTCTGTGTTTAGCATAGTCTTTTTTAACGTGTTTGCTAATAAGCTTATTATACAGGGCTTTTGATTCGTTTATTTCACTTCTTGATTTATTTTTCGTTTTATTTAGCGTTTTCCTCCTGCCCATAAGTTGTAATTTGCGCGCTTGTGGTATCGGGCTGGTGTATCCAACACCTTCGACGGGCTTCTTTAACGGCTTTAAGTGATTATGTTCATAAACCTGGTATAGTATGTATGACTGTATGCATTTGATTTCTTGACAGGTCGGTAGCGTCCACAAAGTTGTGCGCTAGCTGCTGTTGATACTTCTTTATTTCCTTTTCATTTTTAATGTCGCAGTTAATTTGTTTTTATAATTAGCTCTACTTCTTGTTGTGTTCGTAAAATAGCATATAAAATTTTTGCTCTGACTGGCCTGTGATCCGAGAGATACATTACATTTAGAACTTGTACATTTTTTATTCGTTGTTTGGTGAGCGCCGTGTCCATCCGCGATTTAATTTTTTCTTAAAGGTGTTTAGTATAGAAATTTTATTTTCAGTTTCAAAATCGATTAGTTTTTGTGAATTTATTATTAGGTATTCGTTTTGCTGTGGCTGACCAATTTTTGCATTAAAGTCACCTATTAATATGTAGTTATTATGAGCTACTTTTAGAGCTTGTGCGATTTTTTTATAAAATAGTGTGATTTCTTCTTCTTTAGCTGTTTCTTTCTGTACGTGCATATACCTGTATTAATGGTATTTTGTATACTACAAAGCTAAGTTTTACCAAGGTGGGGAACCTTCTGAGAAGCCAGTGAAGTTTATTTTGTTTCAATTTTTTTTTATAATAAAACCCAATTCGTGCCTACCATGTGTTTTGCCATTGTAGCATAGTGTATAGTCTCAATACTCTTCAATATTTGTTCCAAGCCGCCTCACTCAGATACTCCTACTATATCGCATTTTAATAACTTTAGCGCTTCAAATAGTTCTAGTAGGCGTTACTGAAATGCAAGTGTTGTCACGTGACAGTTAAGTAATTGTAGTTTTTATTCTTGTTTTTGGTGCTGGTTTATATTATTTCTATTTGGAGGAATAAGGCCATTATCTTCCTCGGTGACCGGCTGGGTTGGAAGATTTGTTTCAGTTTTACTAGTTTCTCCTTTTTTGTTTTGCATGTGTGAGGGGCGTGTTGATTTCTAAATGTTTTTTGTTAATGTTTTCATCGCTCTAATTTTCTGTAATCAAGAAGTTCAATATTCCTTGGCTTTTTAGTCCTTCAGATAGGCTGGGTGGTATTTAGAAGTAAGCTCTGGTTTTATTCTTCTTTTTTGTCTGTGTTTTGAGTTTGGAAGCATCCTTTTGTTGTTGAATGATGGATTTTCGATTTTGCTAATTACTTTTAATTTAACATATTTTATAATTGCCAGGTGGGGCACCTGTCTTCTTTTCTTTTCCTCTTCCTTCTCTTTTTAGATTTTCAATTGCTATTGAAGCTCTCTTTATTTCTTAAGAACATAATCAGGGTAATCTTCTTTGATATGTCGTTGAGTTGTTTCTTCTGTATATCAATTTTTATTCCGAGTGAGAGTATAGTAATGATGATAGGTCTAGTTTTATCTCCTTTTTTTACCAATCCCAGTTTCTTCCTGTATGTCCTTGCAATCTATGTCTCCAGTAAAATACTAGTTTATGAAGTTTACTAGGTTATTTTCCAAGTTAGAATATGATGGCTCAGTTTCCGCTAGACCGAACAGAAAGATATTTCTCTGTCTCGCCTGTTTTTCTAAAAAATATAATCTTTTTTCCTGATTTTGCAATTTATCTCTCAGGTTTTTATTTTTTTTCCAATTTTTGAACCTCTCGTCTAGTATAATATTCACATTTTGAGTAATTTGTTCTGTCAATTTGTCTCCAGTTTCTTGGATCGTTATTTTTTGCTCCTGTAAATTCATTTTGCATTTTTCGAAGTGCTTTTAAAACTTCCGCCATATTTCCTTCCATGCTTAAACCCACAATAAATGCAGTTTGTTTTAATCACTAGAAGTGGCCTCTCGTGACTGAATTTGGTACTGTTTGCCTAGATTTTGTATACAACATACACAAAGACAGCGAGAATGGTGCAGACAGCAGAGAGGACGATGAAGATGAGATCGAGCTGCAGGAAGTGCGCCAGCGACATGTTGGCCGTGACACCCACCACACGGCGCGCCCCAGGGGCGGCTCAGGCTGGTCCTGCATTAATGTTCTCAGAAGCACTATGTTGTCGCAATAACTGGAATTAAGCATTTTCAAGATTCACTGGTCTCAGTCTATATTTTGTATACTTAGATATATATATATAACAATCGAATTCCTTAAAATATGTCCATGTCGGCCATTTTATGGTTTTTCTTAATATTATATTTTAAGAAAGCTCCGATCAACATCCATCGAATCATTATTCTTTCATCAAAATTTACAAGTTTTAATTTCAATGGGATTAAATTTTTATTCCAAATTTTCATACAGCACCGGTATTTACCGCTATACCCATACCATATACGCTTTTTTGAGAAGTTGACTTTATTGCTTTTTTTGGAAAAACGATTTTGACTACATATAATGAGTATGCAGATGGAGATCGGTCGTCTTGGCGTTAATTGAAAGAGTCCTATGTCTAGCAGTGGACCGATAATGGCTGATAATGATGATGATGATGAATGTGATATTTCCGGATATTTCTGGCTAAGGTACGAGTAGCACAACCTGGAAGTTTCTTTTAACGCGAGGAAAGTTTTCATGTCGTATCGCTACACCCTGAGTGGGTTGCCGAGAAGTGTGGGGATTCTGAGCTCCCTAATTGAAGGGCTCTACTCCACTAAATGACGGGGACGCTAAATGAATGAGATGTTTAGTCCCGTTACCTTTGATCATGAATCACGGCGTAAACTGCGTCTTTAAGTCCTTCCTCGGTAAGAGGCTCCAGGTCTAGTTTTATTCCAACTTTTTCTTTAACAAACTTTACCACGTTGTACCACTGGTCAGCAAATAGAGGTATACCAATCAACGGTACCCCCGCGACAATCGCTTCATCAAACGATTGAAGACCCCCTTGCGTGATAAATGCTTTTATCTTTGGGTGCCCTATAACAACGAAGATGTTATCAACAGATATTAATTAATTTGAAAGTTCAGCAATTGGTGAGAGAAATTTAAATGTTCTATAATCTTAGTGTGCCGATCGAAATTCAAATAGTTTATTTACATTGGTTTGACCCAATGTTAATCAATTATTTATACTACTAATATTATAAAGAGGAAATATTTGGTGCTTCGTTTGTTTGTTCGATGTGAATAGGCTCCGAAACTACTGGTCCGATTAAAAAGATTCTTTCACCGGTTGGCAAGCTACACTATTCCCGAGTGACATAGGATATGTTTCGTTTTCGACAAAGTTAGGGATGCTTAATAAAACTTGAATAATCTAACCCAAGGTGTAAAAAATAAACAAAGACTTCCTTCAATCGCGTGCGCAACGAAAACTGTTAATGATCGAACAAAATTATACCTTACAATTTGTCAGGACACATCACTATCTATAAAAAGTGTAGCTACAGCATGGCTCCATCTTTTATAGTTACGTCACAATAAGCGCCCTTTTATTAAAAAAATATTAAAATACCACAGCTAGAAAAGGCTCTTTATTTGTGCTTAGGTATTGATCGGGATCAAAATAAATAAATCATTACTTATGACTACTTCAATACCTTCATACAACCTTTAAATGATTCGATTCGGACATTCCACTCAAAAGATTAATAACTTTAATAATAGAAAATTCTCCGCTCGGCTACTTGTGCGTTTTAAGCAAAAACCCTAGATGCAGCATGGACCCTGCTGCCTTCCCTATTTTTGAGGCAAACCCCCCCCCCTTCATTTGGTTGTCTTTCTGGTCAACTCTAGGATTAAGTTGAGGTTTGCCTCCACCGCAACCATCACGTCCTCGGTTCCGAAACGCTCTACGTCATCAAGGACTATCGGAATCCCCGCCAGGCAAGGTGTCACCTCCTTCTCTTTCAGAAGTGCCCTCTTGCTGAGTGCGTTCTCAAACTCCTACGCCCTCTCGTTCGAAACCCGCTCCCTCGAAGCAGCCCTGGCTCCGGTCATAGTGTGCACCTTCCCGCACTTGGCCACGCAAAGTGACCTTATAACCACGGACCCTTCCTCAGATCCGGAGTCTTTCGACCCCTCCGTGAACAGGTGTTATCGCCATATCTCTGTTTCTGACAGAGAAGCCAAAGAGGATAAATCCTCGAGGACCTCAAAGTCCACCTTTCCCCCCAATGGGCGAATCCCGCCCCATCCCCTAGTCAAACACGAACCTTCCCCTTAAACATATCCCCCTCAGACATGTCCAAGCCTCAAAAAGCAGAAAAAACAGGAAAACAAAATAAAAACTGAAACAAAACAACACAAATTTTCAAATTAGCTCTCACCAACTTCGAAAATACGACAAGAATCTGTCCATACACGAACCGAAATGCTTACCTTAAGCACAACGAAATCAACAGGACCTACAAACAAAGAAGAAAGACAACACGCAGTAGGTCGCCTATTTACCCCTGCCCCGGGACCGAAAGGTCAAACCTGGACAAGTCTATACCGATAACTTACTGATTTCCCTAGTACGAGAGCCGACCCAGGAAAACACACTTCGCTACCCAACGTCGCACCAAGAAAATTGAACCACCACAAATTGCGGCTTCTTGTACCTTTCGGTAGCCGCCACTGACACTATTGCCCCAATCTTTAGCCTACGCCTAGTACCGGAAAAACAGTGTCCCGCATAGGTTACACATGCACTCGTGGGAGCCCAGGTAGCCTCGCAGACCTATGTTGGACTCGGCAATTGGATAGCAATACCAAGTAAACCCCCACGGGAGCCTTCAGCCGCTATTAGTGGAGGGTTCCGGATCTGCAGGCAACAGGGCCCCTCCAACGACAGGCAGGAGGATGTGCTGGGCCGAGTCCGTGCCGCGTCATAATCGTGACTCCCTGTGGGCCGTCCTACAATGTAGCAACTATGTCCGGTGCGCACCTGAGCAGAGAGGAGGTGAGGGGTTTGCGCCTACGGCGCATCCACCGCTCGAGGAGCGGGCGCCAGGCAGCGGTTATCTCAGTGCCGTACGGCTGCCGCGCCAGGTTCTTTCCCGGGCATAGACGAGGGTGTCATCCGAGTAACATATGACTCCCATCCCGGGGAAGAAGCGGCCTGGCAGGACTCAGTCGTACCCAACGTCCCACAGGATTGGTCCAAGTACAGAACCATTCGGGACGCCGCGGCCGACTCGCCGCCACTCCACGGACCCCAACCGATTCTCGGGGACCACTCTGAACTGGAGAGATACGCATCCAACAGCTTCAAGAGATAGACACCTTTTAAAAAGACCAGTGCCTCCCTCGAGATCCCTTACTAGCTCCAGCCAGGCTTCCTCCTTGACTCGGCTAATGGCCTGCTGCGGGATCTGCACCTTTTCCAGATAGATTCTACGCAGGCTGTCATTCCTTTAGACGTTCTGGGGGCGTCTCGGCTTCATCCGGGTGTACTGCCTACTTGCCCCGTCGTAGGTGGCTCGGAGGCCGGATAAATCGGCCGTCCATCAATAGAGCGCCCGCTGCTAGGGCGGACTCTTTGCGGGCGGCATTGCCTCTCTGCACACCGCAGTGAATGCGTCGCAGAGCCGACCAGCCACCTTATCCACCCCTGATTCTGATAGTGGCGGGAGGCTCCAACAGCCGACGATGGCCGCCTCCACTGCTAGCTCCCGGTTGAGCTCAGTGAGTGCCCAACACCTAGAAACCGGCTCTGCCCCCTAGATGACGACGACGTTCACGTCGGACGAACGGAGGCCGGAGACACCCCAAACCGTATGTAGCGGTGATCCGAGAGCGTCTCCACTTCCGTCTCCACCCTAAACCGCTCCGCTCTGCGTGCAATGGCCGGCGTGGCAAAAGTGACGTCCACCACGGAACCTCCCGACCATCGCACGCATTTTGGACTGTCCCTATATCGAGCAGGGACAGACCGGCAGCTACTGCCTACGTCTCCACCTCCCTCCCTTTCGGGTTCGTGGCCGGGTTATTCCCAAGCCGTGGTAGTCACTCCGCCATGGACTGCAGGAAAAGGTCTCGAGCCCTGGCGGAGTGGTTGACGTTCGCCTGGTGACCGCTGAGACGTCTGGCCATTATGCCATCACAACGTTCGACCCCGAACGGTTCCCCCTCTGAGAGGAAGAGGGAACTTTCCCGCGCTGTACGGGGGCTTACTGGACATACCCCCCATGGACGTGCTGGACACGTGCCCTAATCACAAGCACCGGAAAAATTCTCTGGGACGCGCATTTAGAAGGTGCACCACGACCCGGTACCACCCCATTCTTACGCACTCGGCATCGATCAGCTTCTTAGCCACCGTCGCTGGGGAGCTCGATGCGGGCTTACTCGAGCCAAAATGTTCTATGCGATAGTTGCGCACAGAGACCTGGCCCGAGTTGCAGCACCCTCCTTCGCCGCCACAGTCGCATGCCTCTCTACAGCGACGGCATCGCTCAGGCCGTTGACCCTTACATTCGCCTTCTTTTCCGGTCTGAGCGCCTCTACTTCCTCTGTTAACACCTCCTGTAGATGAGCGGCGAGTAATTCTGCTTTCTCCCGCTCGTGGCCCCGGGTAGCTCCAGCAGACGGGCCCCAGTCGCCGACTGGTGGATGCCGATACCAAGGCCCCTCCAGGTCCACCTCACGCTCCACCTTTAACAGAGCCGAAGCCTACACAGCCCCCTTATCCGCTGCCTCCAGCCGTAAATTTTGTATCACGGCTGAGGAGCGTGGGAGCGTCAGCTTCCTCCTTCTTCCGCCGGCGGCACAGAAGCCGCCGGTGTACCTTTCTTCTGCGTCGGGGGCGCGTGTGCCGCTGACATCTTCATCGCTTTGCGGCGGACGACGTCTGCCCAACGTGGACCCCACATCCTGGGAGGCCTGCTCAGCCTCTTTCTCCGATGAAGGAGGAGCCGCAGATCTGGAGGTGGATGGCCCAAACGCTGTCCATTCCGCTCTTCTTCCCCTTTTTCTTCCCTTTTCCCTTCTTCTGCGGAGCTTGGGGAAGCGCCGGGAATTCCCTCTGGTCGGGTCCCACCATCACCATAGTACTTGCCGCCGGCGTCGTCTTCTTCGCTGCAATTACGGCTCTTGTCTCCATGGCCTGCTGTCGAGCAAGAGAGAGACGACAGGGATGGACAGGAGGGAGCCTCTTTTCAAGGCCAGCGATCCGCGCATCAATAATGTTGCCCACCATCTGGGCAACCTCCTTCATTAAATCGGCCGTATTTGGGGTTCCTTCGTTCCCATCGGCCAACTTCACACGCGCCTCTTCATATTCGCGACGTTAGGTGCGGACCACCTCCCGTTTTGCCAGCGCTCGTTGAAGCCAAGCGTTGTCGGTCTTCAGCCGCTTGACCTGACTTTCCTTTGCACGAAGCACCAGGGACTGTAACATGTCCCTGATGGACCCAGCCGTCCTCTTTATCATGGTGGCGTACCCCCGCCCCCCC
>JAFELO010001323.1:374936-400565 GCA_017140195.1 Eumaeus atala | reverse complement strand
AATAACTTGCAAATGTTGAAACATAAACATTTTAACGTGGGAAGTACTATTAATATATTTACTGTAGTGTCGGTATTTATGTTTTTTCGCATTTTGTTGTTGTATTTGGGCAGTATAATTCAACGGGAACATTAAATTGTTATCCCCTTCCAAGGTAAAGTCCGCCAAGCGCCAAGTAGATATGCCTAACTATTAGAACATTTAGATTTTAGTGCATCACTTTTTACACGCTAATGTAAGGTCGAGCTATAAATACCTAAGTATATAAAATCTAAGAATCTCATTTACACACAATCATAATTGTTGTATGATCATAAAACATGGTAATAATAAGTACGCAAGGTATCTGATGGAACCTTGAACTGGTTTCCGGTAGCTGCTAGTAAATGTGACGTGTTTTAGCTTTATAAACTATTAATTAATTAAGAAGGAGAATCACCCCGCGTTTTCCATAGGCGTAGCGTCTTGGTATGTGGTGTTCCTCGATTTTATTTTTACTCTCATTATGGTGGTGCCTTGGTTTATATGTAGAAATATGTTTGAAAATTGGTATGGGAAATCATTTAATATTTTATTAATTATTACAAAAAATAAATAAAAAGAAAAAACAACACGTTCTGCAACTACGGCAGGACAACGCCTGTCAACAACAACACATCTTCACGCCAGTTCCCTAAGGGGTAGGCAGAGACAATGGAGTGCCACATATCACGATCCTCACAAACCTTGCCACCTCCACATTCACACTACTCTTACATCAACTACTACTCTTACATACTCTCTTCATACAAACACGCTGTAGCGGTAGCGAAGACCCTTCACAACGTCTGTCGGGACAGCTCTGTTCAAAATAACAAAAACCGTCCTAACATTAATTATTTAATGGATGCCTCCTAAAAATACACCCTCAACATTTTACAAACTTGCTAAAGAAAACCTTAAAAATCACCTCTTGTCGTATATTGTCTTCTGTACGGCATCTTTTAGTTCTTCTTCGGTAAGTTTGTACAGATCGAGACGCAAGCCGATGTTGAGGCGCACGTACTTCTCCACGTTGTACCACTGGTCGGAGAACAGTGGCATGCCCACCAGCGGAACACCAGAAGCTATAGCCTCGTCTGTGGACTGCAGCCCGCCCTGAGTGATGAACAGTTTGACATTCGGATGTCCTGCAAATGATAGTGCTGTAGGAGATGTTTTATTTGCTGCAATACAGACCATACGGCCAGCGTGACCGAGGAGCCTCTCTCGACACGTAAAGTGTGATTCTCAAAAATAAAAAAAAAAACACTGTTTAAGCAAAATACAAGTTTGCAATTAAATATTGTTTATATATGGAAATTGAAGGTTTCAGAGCGCATAGTAAAAATCTATTTACTATGACAAATATAAATTCAACAATTAGATAATAAAATATATATCTTTTTACGGTTCCGTTGTCAACAACCCTCTCAAAGTCAACAACTAGGAGGAACTGCTTATAGCTTCGCCAGTTCCGTCTGTCCATCAGAAAGCTGTATTTTGCCATAGGTAAGTATATCTACATGTAAACCAGGCCGAGAATCTAATGTCTTGGTATATACCAATTTGGAATCTCATCTACGGAAAGTAGGACGATAACTTTTGATTGAAAAAATTGCGAGTTTAGATAGAACAATACAATATCGTTCTGTTACTATAGGAGATATCTTCACAAAGGAAACACGTATGTATTCCTAATATACATTCGCGATACTGTTACGGCATTTTTTTTTCGTAAAAGTGGATGATAATTTATAGAAAATAATGTCCGTATGCGTGAGTACGTGGTATACCTACTGGGCTTCAAATTGGTACGCAGCTACAAACTTGAAAGTAACTTAGTCTGAAATATCACTTGGTAGTATGAAACGTCTCGAGACAGCTTAAGTTCAGCAGCAGAGATGTGGTGTAGTGTGAGAGCAGGGGACATATATATGTCGCAGTTGGATCGTGTAAATCGCTGTACTGCATTACGGCTAGATAAGTTCAAAAACAGGGCCATTTTACTTTGTCACGGGCCAACAATTAGCCACATTAAATACGCCTGAGTGAAATTGCACCAGAAAGAGTTAGGCGTTATACGATATTCAATAAAGATTGTTGAAATAAAGTGAATGATTATTCGCCTTTTTAACACGTTTTGTTTGTTGTTAATGTTTATTCTACGAAGATTATTGTATAATTTTTACTAAGTGCTGCGCCCTAACAAGGTATCGTGTTTATCATATAAAAATGTAACATTTTTATAGGTATCATGTTTATCATATAAAAATGTAACATTTTTGTACATGATTGCACTAAAGATTGAAGTTTGAATTTTAGATAACAATGCATATCTCACAAAGCAATAAACTGTGAACTTACTCAGAATATCTGATTGCGGGAACCATTTGGATATTTTTATATTGTTTGCTTGTATTGGTAATGCATTTTCGTTCCATTTTAGTAGTATGTCCTGTGGTAGCCGTGATAGAGTATTAAGGAATACAAGCATTTTGTCCGAATCCAAAGCCGAGGGGATGACATTGCTCCCAAAAGAAACATAAATAACTCCATGTTTAGAATTGTCCAAGAATGATTGGAGATCCTGAAAAAAAATACACTCTTTTGAAGTTATATTTGTTTTGCGCTTCAGGGAAAAGAGATGAGAGTAATTCTTTCACCGACACGAAATGTTTTCTATCGTGTCTGTCCGTTGTTAGTGTATATTGAATATATAACATACTCTTTCTGCTAATAACTCTTTGGAAAAAAATCAATGAAGACGCAACAAATACAATCTATCAACTACTTTGTTAGTGCTATTAAAATAAGCTGCTACTTACATTTGGCAAATCTTTTTTAGTTGTCAGATGCATTCCTCCTATAAACACAACATTTGTTGGCACAGGTTGGTTGTCGATCCAAGTTGGGTGCACATTTAAAATTAACAACTCAATATTGTTACTCAGCTCACGTAGTGATGGTGTATCTTCTCCGAACACTTTTTTAACGATTCGCTCCTCATCTTCAGCCAAGACGTTAAAGTAATAGTTTCTAAAACTTACGTGGTGCCATATTTTTGTTAATTTCTCCCACGTTGTTAAATTATAAATTCTCTCACTCCAGGGCGAGGGGTAAAATATAGGATGGTACGTAGCTCCAACGTACTCGTCGTTAAAAGCAACTGCCCCAAAAGAACTTAACTGCACCATCGGGATATTATAAATGTGAGAAAATGCTAGAGCTGGCCGCACACAAGCTTCGACTATCAGCAGATCGAATTTTCCCTTCTTCCTGTTTATAACCTCTTTCACTTCGTCCACTTCCATCTCTGCTTCAAAAGTTTTAGCTACAACTTTGTAAATTATTCTAATTTGTGAATGGATATCAGTGATTACTCCCATGACCTCACGGGAGAGCATTTCACGCCAAACTTTATAAGATACATCGTGCACATCAATTTCTGTTAAATTTCCAGGTGCTTTGCCTTTCGGGAAAGCGGGGTCTGTGGTGATCACTACTACCTCATGACCGCGGTTTACCAGCTCATCAATTATGGGACGAAACACAATGTGATGACTTACCGACGGTACGGGAAAGACTGCTAATATCCTTGCACATATCGCTTGCGATATTAAGAATGAAAAAATAAGTAGTTTATTCATTCTAGGCACGAAATTTTAAGAACGTTTGAGAAGCGTGAATGAAGCGCAAGCGTGTCGAAGACTTTACAAAAATGAAGACAACACTCGAGTACGTCGGCGTTATATACGCACGCTTACTTTTAAGGCGAGTAATTTGATCTCCCCCCTCCAACATAATTTCGATTCGCAAATTAATAGCAAAGGAAGACAGAGGAAGAATCGAAGCCCTTTTGTGAATACCGACGCCCATATCGACACCTTCATATGCGTTCTCTTCTCATTCCTTCCTCTCCCTAGGGGCCGCCGCGGAACCTTACTTACATGGATATAAAAATGTCGTCTTAACTTCGTTTCGGCTACAGCGGCCATGTCTTTTAAGAACAGCCAGCTGCGCAGGACATATTATGGCGAACACAAATCACCTATTCCGGTGGGACGACGATCCGAAGCGACCAGAGAGAAATTGGCCACAGGACCCTCAACGTACTCTCCGAACAGATGCAATGTACCGTCACCATCTTCCCGACTGTTTTTAGAAATTAAAACACTTTTTTTTTGGTTCTACACGGGACCTCACTCTGTACTTGCGTCCCTCTAGACCACGAAGCAGCCATATAAAGATATAAAAGTAAAAACAAAAGTACGATTATTTTATACATATATATACACACGTAATTACGTCTATGTACCTATACAAAACGCAAAATTAAACACTAGAATACTGCTATGAGCCACTTGGTAAGAAATGGATTGCATATGGAGCGAGAATAGAGGAATAAGATTAACATTAATTAGAAGACATAAACAAGTCTTCGTTAGTCCGATGAACCGTTTTGTTATCACTTGACATTATAATTAACGGTATTTTGGATAAACCTTTTTGTGGTTCCGTAGCCAAAGGGTGAAATCACAGTTACTGGTACTCCTCTGAACCTTCTGTCCGCGTGTCTGTCACCGAACAGTATCTCATGTACAGTTATAGATAGATGAAATTTTCACGGGTATTTCCGTTTTCGATATAATAACACATACTAAAGACAGAATAAAATATATATTTAGTTGGGGCTCCCATACAACAACTCCAATTGCCCCCATCTTATAATTGCACGGAAAGCAAATACGCGTGGAAGGCAGGTGGAAATTCATGTCTAGTATTCATTCTCTCAAAGTACATTTACTTTGAAGAACGGAAAAATCTTTTTTTTATAGCACAACCTACCGACGTCCACTAACATCCACACAATTACTATACCGATACATTGCCCTCCTTTCCTGCTCGATCTCAATGGGCCAGCTGTTGCCACTACCAGAACAATGTCATCTCAACAAAAATACTGCTCCGTTTACGCGCAAACTTTGACAATCATACTCCATTTATCTTAAGTTCTGAAACCTAACCTTCCCGTTGACCTAAAAAATGAAATGTCACGAAGTAAACACTTATAATACAAATACAGGAATAAACCCGAAAATTTGTAAATCATAATCATAACACAGAAGCAAAAAAAAAACAACACAAAATAAAGTTACTTTTTTTTTAAATAATTTAATAATCAAAACTACAATCAGTGATTATTAGTGGATAACACTATAGTGCAATTATATTTCTGTGGTCAATGTTGACATAGAAATTGTTCGTACCGTGTGTTAGTAAATTAGACAGATAAATGTATCTTATCAACTCATAGCTGAATACTAATTTGTACTTTGATTCAAACTCGCGAAACGCCAGCTACACCGACTTTGTAGCTAGCGTTTCGTGCAGTTTGTGAGTAGGAGATGGGATTGTATCTTCATGCGGTTTTCACTCAAGGATTGAGCAATTCACGAGGAAGTTTCATTATACATCAATATAACAGTGCCTCAAAGATATGTAAAATAGTATTTTACATGAACTAGCTTAAATTAATCATACTCATAACATTTAAGTGATTTAACAATATTTTATTCTCAACGACAACATTAAGTTACACTACACAGATATTTAATTGATATTCCACCTACAACCTACATATTCCAACATCATTTAAAATTTATAACAGAAGAACCAAATGAATTAATAAATATTTGAGTCATTTTTAAAGACAGTAACTACAAGGAAAATGGGTGAATTGTATTCCACGGTTTGAAAAATGTAAATTAAGCAAATATTTATGTAAAATTAATCTGAAGGCTTCGTCCCGAACACTTTCCATCAGCAAGTTTTACAGACAGCAGACTACCTCACCAAAAGAGCTGACTTTAGAGGGCAGACACCACTTGTTGATGGAATGTGTACGGAACAGAACAGAGAGGGAGTATTTTATTTCAAAATATAGTCTGTACAGGCTGGACGTAGGCCTGGCCCAATCCATTTAGTTTCGGTCTATTTCTGACATATGTAAAAATCTATACTGCCTGATTTTAAGTCCATCTTGTTTTTGCTGTACAATCACGAGAAAGGTACGATGGGATTCACATGCTGAGCACAGACAAAAAATCCAAATAAGTTTGCAAATTTAAAAAAAAAAGACAATGAGTGGCAATAAATATGTATTTCAAAATTATTAAACATCGCATGCCCTATCAAGTTGAACGTTCGATAAATAAATGCTTATTCAAAATGAATGCATTTTAAATGCCGCAGTAATCGTACAAGTGATATAATTGCATGCATGTCTTTCACATCTAATAACATTTTTTTCTATTCATACTCTCATAATTATGTATTATACCTGAGGCATATTACATAATTTATGTTATGTCATAGAAATGAGCAATTTTTTTTTAGAATCAGGTTTAGAATCAGGTACCCAGGTGGGTACCTGATTCTAAACGTGGGCAACAGAGCCGCGAAGATGCTAACGGGCCTGGCCGTCCAAATGAAGAATCACGAATCCAGACATGATCAAAGACATTCAAACAATCGTTTTGAATGATCGGCGCTGAAAGTTGCAGCAGATAGCAGAGATAGTAAGCATTTCCTCCAAACGCGTTGCTAACCTTATACTCCAACATTTGCGAATAAAAACGATTTGCGTACGATAGGAGCCGCGTTTGCTCACTGTTAACTAAAAGCAACGTCGTCTTCAAGAGTTACAGTTGCCAAACTCCATGCCTTGCGGTTCGAATTGTATCCGCATACCCCCCTATTCCCCAGATCTGGCCCCAAAACCATTTCTTGAGATTCAGGAAAAATCCAATTATTCCTGAATCTCAAGAAATGGTTAGGTGGACGAAGATTTTCATCAAATGATGAAGTCATTGTCGCCGTAGACGAATATTTTGAAGGATTAGAGGAAACATCATGGGTTATCATCATCTCAGTACCTTGGTTAATCGTGGGTGTTCTAGTATATCTACTGGACTTACGAGTTGTGAATGTACTAGCACACCTCAATGCAGAGGTTGTGCTAGTTTTCTGGGAGGAATTTTAAGACCCATCTGACCACTTCTTTCTTGTGTTGCTTCCCCATCTTACCAATTGTACGAATTGGTAAGGAAGCTCTAAGTGCAGGCGTAGGTCTTTTGTCCGATATGACATATGCACGACCTTAAGAGGAATCTGTAAAACTCGTTTCAAAGAGGCTACATCGAAATTAAGAAGGAAAACTGATGCTAAAATGGATCGCATTGACATGTCTGGATCAGGGTATATAACTAGGAAAACAACTACCAACCCTCACTTCTTTATCCACTACATGTGACATGTGAGGCTGTTTCTCAATTCAATGCGAATGCAGAGATACATTTATTTGCTCTACCATCGACACAAACAAGTATTGAAAAGGGCGATGGATGCATTACAAACCAA
This sequence comes from Eumaeus atala, assembly GCA_017140195.1. Classification (NCBI taxonomy): domain Eukaryota; kingdom Metazoa; phylum Arthropoda; class Insecta; order Lepidoptera; family Lycaenidae; genus Eumaeus; species Eumaeus atala. The sequence continues at coordinate 393,125 of JAFELO010001323.1, read as the reverse complement.
TTTCTACCCTAACTGATGATGGACCACTAGCATTTCAAATCGCCAAGACGCTCGAGCTCTTACTACTCGCATCCAACCCGGACCGTCGCGTAATATCGGAAACTTTAGTTCTCTTCTCTTCACTGGTATGAAGATATTTAAGGGAAAATGAACGTGGCAGATAAAATTAATAAAGGGCTGACAAAAAGATCATAATTTACAGAAGAAAGTAAAGAAATAGAAATGATTAGACGTATTCATGGTGATTTCTTTAAGCACCGGCTACTTACAAACCAGACGAAAGGCGACATTGAGTATGACACTTTCGACGGTATTATGTGAGCCAGAGGTACCCGGTCGTGCTAGCTAAGACGGCCGGCGTTCCATTGCGTAAGAGGATGTAGTGTCATGCACTATGCATGGCAGTACCTCCGATGCAGCATGGCACTACCTCTTCACTAAATATATGTAACAGAAACAGATAGAAGCCGCAATGTACTTGTAGACTGTAGCACTTAAATTAAGTTCTAGGTATAAATGATGGACTCAATAAATATATTAACAACTAGCTTGTATGTTTTTATTTATAAAATATAACCAAAAATTACACATAATAATTAACTATCGTTTACATTCTGAAATACGGATACTTAAACAGGGCATTTTGGTATTTGGTATCGTTAAAATATAACTTTTAACTTAACTTTTTACATGAATCTGTTCTCGTAGTTTCTTTAATTATATTGTAAATAATATTTTTAATGTTGTTATATTTTTTGTTTCTTTCGTCCACGTAACATTTGATTCTTATGCTTGCTGGTTTCTGATATTCTGTTTATTAGGTATTTTTGATCTTTCTTTAGTGTTGAGCTCGCTACGCTTGCGGAAACACTGCTTTTTCTATCTACTATTTGCGAAATCAAAAATTCCGATTGCTAGTCCCCCTCCCCCCTGCTCGTTAAAAAGACTTCTCTTTTGCGTCTGTGAAGGCAATGCATTGAGTTGTAGCTTTTACTCGTATTGTTGAAATTATTATCGCATACATTGTATTCAAACAAACCTCGCCTTATGTTAGTAAATAATTCCATTCATTTAAAATGATAATAACAAATGTGTTTTATTTCTATAATCATAGAGCAAGCTGTTCTAATAACATATTATCATCATTATCAGCCTCTATCAATCCACGTCTTACTTAAACAAAGTAATGTTACTTTATTACTAACTGAAATGCTTTCGTTCGATTTTGAGATTCAACCATTAACCGTGGTCATCGCTAACTTTATTTATAAATAGTCATTGATTTGGATTAATTGACACTAATAGTTAATCCGCCATAAATGATACAAGTGTTTTCCTACGTAACTTATTTTATTGTCAAATATGAATACGCTCAAAATCAAAGCATGTTTATGTAAAATCGACTCATTTTTGGAAATTACTTGTATGCAGCAAGCAGACTACCAAACCACGTTAATACTCTTGTTTTAGTAAGAAACTTGGACTCTGATGTAGATCCAGGGTCACATTCGGTAGCCGTACACATAAACCAAAACAACGTCGTTCAGTACTTTGGCTCGTCTGGCCGACCACCTTCAGGGTATCGCCGATGTTTCCTTCATACAAATTGCTGAATGTGGGATTTTAATACATATAGGATACACAGTGATTGGACTGAAGTGACCGGATAATACCGACTCGTATATTTGCACTACAAATGTTAAGGTAATAATTTATTGGACTTCAAGCCTGTATTTCAAGGATCACATACATAAGGATACACAATCGCAAATGACATATCTCGATGTGAATTGTTTAAGCACTATTGTACATAAATTTGAAACATATACAGAGGAGTTTGTTTTAATGTTTAGAACCCCCTACATAAACATAAATATAACGACAGTGAATATGTGACAGTACAAAAATATCCGTAACGACTTTGACTCGAGCTCGATCTACCTTCATTGACTGCTCACTAAAGCTAATTGCTATATTATAACTCGCGATTCATCCTTAAGGAGCGCAGTCATTAGCTAATTACGTATACTCATTAAGGCTAAGTTGCAAGTTTAAAATAGGTCATTAAATAATTACCTATGCTCATTAAGGATTAGCTGCGAGTTATAATATAGTGATTAGCATCAATAAAAATGGTCATTAAAAGGCAGTGGGTGTTGCAAAGTTTGAAAACTATTTCACAAGAGATACAACATTTCTTTTTTGGCTTGGACAACCGGAGAAAGAGCAGGACAAGGCACGCCAGTGAGCCAGAGCCGGAATCCTTATAACTAACATCATAATCAACGAATTGTGTTTCCAGTGACCGCGAGGTGGGTTGCGCGTCCGCTTTCTGTTGAACAAAAAAGGACGCGATTGACTATTTCACGTGACCGTTTGGAGTTATTTGAAGTCGATGCAGATGATTTTTTGAATCGGTTTGTTACAATAGACGAACATGGGTTCATTACTGTACGCCAGAAACAACAATTGAAACAGTGGTTCACTACCTGGTTCACACCCAACATAAAGGCTAAGGTGATTTTGTCGGCAATGGCTTCGTATTCTGGGACTCGAAGGGTGTGGTTATGACTGATGATATTTTTTTTTCGATGGTCTCAATGCTTGAAATGGAAGATGGCAAAAGTGCATCGAAGTTAGTAGTGAAAAAAACTTATTTTGTAGAAAAATAGAAATATAACTGACTTAACATGTGTTCATTTTCTTGGTTACTTTGGCCGAATACTTTTCAATACACCCTCATATCTATAATACCACATGATTAATTAATGAAGCATTAAGATATCGAGGCTGCCGCATATTCCCAAAGAACTGTATCGAACGTTATAGCGCATGCCTTGAAGTTTCGAGCATACTTGAAAACGCAATTCGGTACATCTCTTCCCATCTGCGGGGAAAGGGAAGGGCATGTCCCTCTCTCTCTCTCTCCCTTAACTAGAAGACACAAAAGTCTTCGCTAGTCATATGAACTGCTATGGCAAACTAACAGTTGAAGGTCCGTCTGAAAAAAAAAATTGAAAACCGCCCGATTCATTATGCTTTTTCAGACCTGAACTTATGCTGTGGAAGCGAAGGGAAGCCACCACAGCTTCATCGGATTGCTATGAGTGCTCATCTGAGGACGAGACTAGGTTTAGACCGACCCCCTTTCTCCCGCAGATGGGAGGGATGCATCCCGATATGAGAGTGTTTGTAACAACTAGTTTAACTATTATTATAATTGCCATATGGACCTAGAGGTCCCTCCACCCCCGACCCTGACTTCTGGGGTAGCTCGCGCGCGGTAGCTAAGATGGCCTCGGCACTGACGTGAAAGTTTGGCTCATGGAAAAGATCATGAAGGGAGTCCTTCACCTTCAGACGGGCGAAAGAACTCGCGCGCGGTAGTCTCGGAATACCTCATCGGTAGGGCGGTATTATCTGAGCTAGGAAAATTGCGAATCGTATTGGAATGGGTCCCTACTCTGAAACTGTCGTTCGGGTTGTGTCGAACGTGTGTGATGTTGCCACAGGTTTATAGTTTTTTTTTTTTTTGGTATTGCGGAGAAGTGCGTTTACGCGCTGCCACCGGTTGCAACGAGTCTTTTTTGTCGAAAAAGTAAAATAGAAATATTTTTATAAAAACACTTAAATTGACAGGTTAGGTATGTTGAGATCAGTGTATGAGGACACGGAAACTCGTTGAAACACGTTTGAATATTTATCATGTATTTCTGTTGCCGCGATACCTAATAACAAATATAAATTTTATTATTTCACTGAAAAACAAAACGATTTCCCACGATTATATGTTTGTTTTTAAGTTTGTCGATTTTTGTAAGTACTCGTAGTAATGATTTTACCTCCCTTTGGTATGGAATCCCCGATATACTAGTTCAATTGTCACACACTTGAGACTTTTATGTATATTGTTAGAATTAAGTAAATTGAAATTCAAACTAAGACTGGTGTACATTTCACCAATCTCAAATCATTTTCATTTCATTTTGCGGGTACATCAGAGGAGCCCTGGTTTGGTCTCCGGTGCGCGGTGGTGTCGGCCGACCGTTGAGCTTCAAGGTCTGGTTGTCTCGTGTTCATTAAGACTGAAACTATGAATGAGGCTACAAAGTCTGTATTAGCCTAGTGTTGTGAGCAAACAACCTGTATGAACAAAATGCTCACCATTTATCATTTATAACTTTTTTTATAGTACACGCCCATGAACATCAGCATAATAATGCCGATGCGTTGCCCTCCTTTTCATTTCCCCCTAATGGACCATCGGCTACTCACAAAGCGCACGCAGCGCCACACCGTAGGTGTCACTTTACGGCGGTATCAAGTGAGCGAGAGGTACTTCCTAGGTCGTGCCGCCCCAATTCCATGCATGGTATACCTCCTCCTGTACAGCATGGCACTACCTCTTACAAAACTCCTTGATACCTACCCCATGTATCTCTTTTATTGTAGCTTATATGTATATCAACTTATTGATCCAGCACAAAGCCAAGAGCCGTAAGTACTCGTGTTACAGGTACCTACTACTGACAACAGAACATATTTGATACTTCAATTAGTGCCTATGTCGCAGTCGGTCATTTTACAAAAAAGCAATACAGACATATTTGAACCAGCACAGAACAGCGCTGGCAGAACTAAAATTTTATTTCAAAGAACGTTTCCGGAACAACAATTAAGTTGGGGTGACGAGCTGTCTCAGCAGATACTTGGTGTTTGGCAAACGTTAAAACGAGATTTTCAACAATTAAATAAATTTGAATTGCCCAGATACTTAGGTGATAACGATTAATATATTATAAATAGGTTCTGCGATTAAAAAAAAAAGCTGAAGAAGAAGTTAAGACAAGCATTTCCGAAGATCGGTGAATGAAGTTACGTGCTAATAACAGGTGGTTATTTTCTTGCTGTGATTTCAGCCTGGTGCGGATTTTTTGCTCATAGACATGGGAGTCGATAACCTTAAATGAAAACGGATCAATGGGTATAGGTCAGGGATGCATACTGGAGACTAAATCTTTTACAATTTACGGACATTCAAAAATTTCTCACAAAATTACGAACACAAGCAGATATGCCTGCGGTACCGGAGTTTTCAATTTTGAATCAAATTTTGAAGTCGACTTTACCCGACGCTTTTATACCAGATGAACACAATGCTACATGGGAACACAAATAGAGAAACTTAAAGTACCATCAGATTAGGTTTCCTCCCCGTCAGCGTACACAACGTACACCACTACACTGTCACGTACGTCACGCATAGTACTCTCATAGTACACACACTAGTGTTGTGCATGTACGTCATCCGTCGTGCCCGCAAGATAGGCTCACAGTTCAATGTAGCCCCGCAACTGGTTGGGTCAAGGTACTACGTTATATCTATCTCACGTTCGTACGTACGTTCTATCCCACTCCTATGCACTCGGAAACGCTAGTTCTCTTGCCAAAAGGTGAGGGAGTGATAGCGCCGTCCCGCTTGCGCCCCAGCGCTCTTGTCCTTGTTCGGAACGCGGTCCGGAATAATTGCTATTCCGTGCCGTGTTCAGAACTCGGGCGAAGCTAGAGCTCTTTTTGTATACATAGTGTATAGTGTGTACAATCAAGACCCAAGCAGACCTCAACAGGTCCGAAGCCGCACCGCGCGACTTACTCCCCGACCTTTTGTGAAGAAAGGTCCGGGGAGTGGATAGCGAGTCCGACGGAGGACCGACTCCACATCATGCGACGCAAGAGTGACAACCAGGACCGAGTAATAGTAAGACGCCCACTTTTCCCCACGCTTCAGGAGATCGAGGATTTTCAGGAGGAATGGAGAGGTTAGGCCCCCAAAAGCGCGCGGCGTCTTCACCGGAAGAAAGGCCCGACAAGATGGTGGACTTGGCAAGTTCATCGCCTTCACCATCACCATCTCCTCCACACCCCACAAGCAACGTTCCCAGCACCTGCTCGTCGACGCCGCCGGGCTCGTCCTCTGCTGCGGCTGCTGTGCTGTCCGACATCGAACCAGAGGGCGCGTCCTCCACGACGTCGACGGACGCGACGCGCTACAAAAGCTTCGCGGCAGCTCTGCAGAGCCCGAAGCCCGCAGCCGCGTCGGGCACACATGCAGGTACGGCTAACACTCGCCCACCCCCTAAAGTACAAACACACCCATCGTCATCATCGTCATCAGTCCCCAACTCCACAAACCTGCCACGAAGAGCGAAGGAGTACCCTCCCACCATAGTCCAGAACCTTCCGGACTGGCATCGCCACTTCTTAGCCCTTAAGGCTCAGTTGGGGCACGCGCCGAACGCCAGACCGCTCGGAAAGGGAATTAGGCGCCTCGCCCAGACGTCGGAATAGTACAGGGCGGTTCAGAAGCTGTTGACGGACGTTTCAAAGGTAGACGAGGCGGTACAGTGGCACTGCTACTCCCCACCGGCGGACCTCCCCACAAAGGTGGGTATTAGAGGCCTGCCTGTGGGAACGAGCACGGACAGCATACCGGCCGATCATGCTGCTGTCGCACGTGGCCAAGTTGTTCGAGCGGCTACTGCTCCGGAGACTGAAGCTGTACGTCCCTATAAGGGAGGAGCAGTTCGGTTTCCGGAGCGGCCACTCGACCACGCTGCAGTTGGCGCGGGTGCTCCATCACTTGGCCACGGAGATGAACAAGAGAAGACACTCGGTCGGAGTCTTTCTGGACATGGAGAAGGCCTTCGACCGGGTGTGGCACCCGGGCCTCCTGCTCAAGCTGATGGACGGTCGCCGGCTTTCGTGCGACTTTTGGCGTCGTTCTTGGAAGGGAGAACCTTCCGGGTAGCGGTGGAGGGACGACATTCATCCCTGCGGGCCATACGTGCTGGAGTGCCGCAGGGCAGTTGCCCATCCCCTTGCCTCTACGCGGCCTATACCAACGACATCCCGACGCTTAACAACCCATTGGGAGAGGGCGAAACGAATGTCTTGCTCGCGCTGTTCGCCGACGACATTGATCGCACGCTGCGGATGGGCTCGCAGGTTGATCGAGCGATCAACCAGGCGAGAGCAGCCCGCGCCTTACTGCGACCAGTGCTCGCATCCGAGCCTGGGGCTACGCACGAAACTGGGGATATACAAGACATACATCCGATCGCGGCTCACTTACGCTGCTCGGCATGGTACGCGCTCACCTCCCCGAGCCAGAAGAAGCGCCTGCAAGATCAGCAGAGCATATCCCTGCGGGTCATCACGGGGGCCGGCCGCTACGTCCGGAACGCCGTGATCGCGCAAGACCGGCGGGTCGAGTCCGTCGGTGAGTTTGTGGCCCGAATGTCTCGAGGCATGTTCAGTGTCGCAGACAATGGTCCGCACGCCCACCTGAGGGACCTGGCCCCGCTACACGCGCGACCACCCGACGGGCGGCCGTACCCGCGTGAGCTCGTGTCCCGTGATCCACCAAGCGGAGAGGGGTCCCCGGCCCCGGCGATCGGGACGAGGATCACTCACTCACACGCATAACCCACATCAAACTCGGACACCTACAGGCCAGTAGGCCTCGGTCGCATCCATATTCAGGCCGCACGGCCTCCGCACCTCGGTGCGCAACAACCCACTAACACCAGTGGGTTGCCCCATCATAGAGGGGACAGTAGCCCCTCGCGAACAGACCCGGGTCATGACGTTCGCCTAGATAACCGTGATCCTCGCAGGCCTCCCCAGGCCAGTAATATGACCCACGGACGGACTACCCCGGTGAAACTGCAGACCGTGGAGCGTACCAGTCTGGACCGACAAGTGAACAAGAGTGAAAAATGTATGTCGAGTTCTGGCAGACTCGACATACATTTTTCATTTATTTACATGTCCGTACCAAAAATTTGTGATAGTGAAATAAATGAATAATCTGTGCATAAGTAGTGATTGTATACAACAATTATCCACAGACTTTCACTCAACTACAATATTGTGACACATGTCTGGATGTATGTTATAACACTTGAATAAATAAATATACTTTATATACTTTTGCCACAATTATTTATTTTTCAATTTACATTTACGACCGGTTTCGAATTATCATCATAAGGTAAAAACTTTTTAACGTTTAATAATACGTACTGCATTAAACAGAGTAACTTTGTCACCCTTTGTCTGGGTCCCAAGAGGTAAAAAGTACAGTATTTCTTCATAATTTGTTAGGTTAAGTCTGCATCAGTAATATTTACATATAAATAACAGACCAGTGTTCAAACATCACTCGCTGTGTTCTGTTATTCCTCACCCCCACTCTCCCACACTGGAACACACAGTTCCTCCTTATATATTCTGTATACACACACAACACTGTATTGGTATCAACACCCACTCTACAAAATTAAATTTGTATTTAAACTTGTTTTCAACTGGTTTAAACTGTTTGGCTTGTGTATTTAAACTTTGCTTTACTGATAGCCCCATATAAAACTTGACAATAGTCTTCCCTTCAGACCCTTCACTCAAATACTCCAATCATTCAAGATTTGATTGAGCCGTTATTTAAATCAATTATTTTAATTATTATTAATAATATTATATATTATATAATTATCAATAATATATATATGCATAATATATCCTCACGTAGCATATACAATTTATGTAGAGCGTGCAATGTAATTTGTTCAAAGTTAGGCGAAGTGTCGATTTTTTCGAGTTGCCGAGAGTGAAAGAAACTTTTGCTGCCCGTGTATGTGCACCTGAATATTTTAAACACTCTCTGGTGGTTTCACATGAGTTTCAATAAATTTGTAGTACTATACAAACACTAAAAGTAACTCTTTGTAATACTTTGAAAGATAAGTAATGTAAACTCATTGCCAACATAACAATAACAATCTGTGCACTTATCACACCGCTCTAGCATGAGTCTTAAGTACCGTAAGGACTTGTGTTACAAGTACTTGTCATTGAAAATATACCATGATTTTTATATTTAGATATTTTTGCATATTTAAAATTATTATTATAAAAAATATATGATACGTAGACAACCCTACACCTAGTACGGATTCGAAACCGAGATATCTAGCGTAACGGCATGCCCGCATACGTTACCCCTGAGCCATCACGTCTATATAAATATCGTAGTGTGCAACGTATATGTATTTATTAATAATTATAATATTCATCACACGCTTCCAATTATTATCAATCATCATGTCTACATAGTAGTCATCAAAAGTCCCGGCTCCTAATTTACAAGTCTACTTTTGATTAACATTCCTTAGTCTTAATTTTTATAATTGTCATTGATAAGGACCACAGATAACAACAAAAAGCTGTGGGTCCTAAGTGTACATTTCTTAAAATTATTATTATTATTATACTAACTGGTGCATTTAAAATAAAATAAATTGAATTAAATGACGGAACTAACATATTTAAATTTTTTTTATTTTGCATATTCTGCAAGACCTATAGATTTTGTATACCACATACACAAAGACAGCGAGAATGGTGCAGACAGCAGAGAGGACGATGAAGATGAGATCGAGCTGCAGGAAGTGCGCCAGCGACATGTTGGCCGTGGGCGCTCGCAGATGCGTCGCGCCGCCGTGCCGCAGCACGTACTCCACCCACCAAACGGCGCGCCCCAGCGGCGGCTCAGGCTGGTCCTGCATTAATGTTCTCAGACGTACGATGTTATCCCTATACCTGTAAGGAATAATTAAAATGTATTTAGTAAAAAACGTACTGAGAAGATATATGTGGAATGGTTATGATCTATTAAAGAGATAAAAACCTGTTAGGGTTAGGGTATAAATATATAACATTAATGTTCACCCGCTTAAGGATAAACCTTCTTCTTCTTCTTCTTAAAGTCCTTCTTAGCGGATAGCCTACACTATATATATATCAGCATGCCAAGTTTCTGCTCGAGGTGTGTCTGTCCAGAATTACTCATTTATAAGCATTGAACTATTACTACTAACGTATATACGACTTACCATTTGCAAACAAGAGTTCATGACTTTTACTTATTACCATTTGCCAGTTCTACAGTAGATCTCAAAAATTTGCAGTATAGATATACTGCGGTCAAGGTTATCCTATTATATATATAATCTATACTACAAGGTTGTCCTTGCGGACGAACCGCAATTGACAACCGTGTAGTATAGATTTTGCTTAGGATAGCTTATTTCTATTCTGTGCGGCTTTATACTGGTCCAGTCTGACAGTTAGGCTTGTGTAAAAAAGGCCTTGACAATGACAAAAAACAAAAGAATCGAACAGGATGAAGTGATCAGAAAAGTAACATTATTTCAACATGTCATCGGATAGCAAATTACGAAATACATCGTCATTGGTCTAAATACCGACAATATTTCTACAACTGGCAAGTCATCAGATGGGAAAAGAACATGGAAGAAACAACAGTCATATAAACGCTTCATAAGGATCCTGATGTCACCATAACCGGCCTTCTTACAACCAAAACATTAAAGTGTACTTCAACGAATGTGCATACACAAAATATACTTCTTAATGTTCCGTGCCCGAAAAGACTATAAACTAAAACATTTTTCTTTGTTGTCCGTCTATCAACCAAACCTAAAGCTTAACCTTCTGATAACCTAGATTCATGAAATCAGGTAAGAATTGATATATGTATGATATGAATAGTATTTCTTAAAAGATTACACAAACTACACACTGGACTACAGACATACAAGCTGAACCCCTATTCTTTACTGTCCGCCTGTTTGCATGTCTGTTAATGAACCCTAAAGAGCAACGTCCAGGTGACCTAGATTCCAGAAATATGTCGAAAATTTGTTAGTCAGGTTCGCATTTGATCGTTTTTTAAGAGACTATTTGTATAATAGCTGTTCCTTCGGTGCGTCGAGATAAGTAGCTTTATCTCGCACAGCGACAACTAACGGAACCAATCAGTTAAAAGAGGGTTATACAAATGCACACACTTTTGCCGAGGAGACGTGGTTTGGTTGATCATGGTTGGTGAACACTTCTCCGCCATGGTTCAAGCCTTGCCGTGGCGGTGGGGTTCTGTAGCCTGGGGTGAACCGAGGTAACTTGGGCGAAGGCAAGTGAACCGAGGAGGCTGCTTTTTGCGCCCTTCTTGTAAGAAGAGGGGCACTTTTGCGCACTTAGCACCATTTATTCTTATTTATCTTATTTCGAATCTTCGAATTTGCATAATCGTGCAGCTGTTAACGGGAGGTTAACAGCTACACGATTATGCAAATATTAAATGCGCACATACCGCTTTAACAAAGCTATCACTATATGGCAGTATTAATTGAGCGAGAGGTACCTCCCAGGTTGTGAGGATCCGATCCAGCTGCAATGCAGCAGTGGCACGATTCGTTTACGTTAGCTTCGTACATATACGATAAAACGATGAACAAAGGAATATTAATTTTATTGAAAAAAATACAGTATTTATCGAAAGTTAAGCTCGTCATAAATACCAGGGATTAATACATTGCAATAATATCTATACTAATAATTGTTGTAATAAATAATTACGGGTCCGATTACGAAAGTTCTTTGAATGTTCGACAGTGAATTCATCAGGGACAGTTATAGGCTATATACCATTAAGCTACGACAAATATTATCAGAATTACACGAGTGAAACCACGGGGCGCTGCTAGATATAGAATCCCTAAAGTTGTCTGTCTGTAAGTGATCGTTTTTTTTTAAATCTTATAAAATGATTCACATGCATGCGGTTTTCATCCATGGATTGACATATTGCCAAGGACGGTTTTAAGTTTACAATCTGCCCTCTGTTATTTATCGGCGGATATATATATATATATATATATATATATATATATATATATATATCGAAGAAGGGGGGGGGGGATCGCAAATTGTTAAATAACTTACAAATGTTGAAACATAAACATTTTAACGTGGGAAGTACTATTAATATATTTACTGTAGTGTCGGTATTTATGTCATTTTGTTGTTGTATTTAGGCAGTATAATTCAACGGGAACATTAAATTGTTATCCCCTTCCAAGGTTAAGTCCGCCAAGCGCGAACTAGATATGCCTAACTATTTGAACATTTAGATTTTAGTGCATCACTTTTTACACGCTAATGTAAGGTCGAGCTATAAATACCTAAGTATATAAAATCTAAGAATCTCATTTACACACAATCATAATTGTTGTATGATCATAAAACATGCTAATAATAAGTACGCAAGGTAGCTGATGGAACCTTGAACTGGTTTCCGGTAGCTGCTAGTAAATGTGACGTGTTTTAGCTTTATAAACTATTAATTAATTAAGAAGGAGAATCAACCCGCGTTTTCCATAGGCGTAGCGTCTTGGTGTGTGGTGTTCCTCGATTTTATTTTTACTCTCATTATGGTGGTGCCTTGGTTTATATGTAGAAATATGTTTGAAAATTGGTATGGGAAATCATTTAATATTTTATTAATTATTACAAAAAATAAATAAAAAGAAAAAACAACACGTTCTGCAACTACGGCAGGACAACGCCTGTCAACAACAACACATCTTCACGCCAGTTCCCTAAGGGGTAGGCAGAGACAATGGAGTGCCACATATCACGATCCTTACAAACCTTGCCACCTCCACATTCACACTACTCTTACATACTCTCTTCATACAAACACGCTGGTAGCGAAGACCCTTCACAACGTCTGTCGGGACAGCTCTGTTCAAAATAACAAAAACCGTCCTAACATTAATTATTTAATGGATACCTCCTAAAAATACACCCTCAACATTTTACAAACTTGCTAAAGAAAACCTTAAAAATCACCTCTTGTCGTATATTGTCTTCTGTACGGCATCTTTTAGTTCTTCTTCGGTAAGTTTGTACAGATCGAGACGCAAGCCGATGTTGAGGCGCACGTACTTCTCCACGTTGTACCACTGGTCGGAGAACAGTGGCATGCCCACCAGCGGAACACCAGAAGCTATAGCCTCGTCTGTGGACTGCAGCCCGCCCTGAGTGATGAACAGTTTGACATTCGGATGTCCTGCAAATGATAGTGCTGTAGGAGATGTTGTATTTGCTGCAATACAGACCATACGGCCAGCGTTACCGAGGAGCCTCTCTCGACACGTAAAGTGTGATTCTCAAAAATAAAAAAAACACTGTTTAAGCAAAATACAAGTTTGCAATTAAATATTGTTTATATATGGAAATTGAAGGTTTCAGAGCACATAGTAAAAATCGATTTACTATGACATACATAAATTCAACAATTCGGTAATAAAATTTATATATTTTTACGGTTCCTTTGTCAACAACCCTCTCAAAGTTAACAACTAGGAGGAATCCTTATAGCTTCTGCAGGTCCGTCTGTCCATCAGAAAGCTGTATTTTGCCACAGGTAAGTATATCTAGATGTAAACCACGCCGAGAATCTAATGTCTTGATATATACCTTTATGGAATCTCATCTACGGAAAGTAGGAATATAATTTTTGGTTGAAAAAATTGCAAGTTTTCCTAAAGCACTAACTCTGGTGGTGTAGTACAGTATTGTTTATATTTGTTAGTTGTAGGTACAATACAATATCGTTCTCTTACTATAGAAGATATCTTCACAAAGGAAACATGTGTGTATTCCTAATATACATTCGCGATACTGTTACTGTTTTGTAAAAGTAGATGATAATTTATAGAAAATAGTGTCTGTATGTGTGAGCACGTGGTATACCTACTGGGCTTTAAATTGGTACGCAGCTACAAACTTGAAAGTAATTTAGCCTTAAATACCACTTGGTCGTATAAAACGTCTCCAGACAGCTTATGTTCAGCAGCAGAGATGTGGTGTGTTGTGAGAGCAGCGGACGTAGAATACAGAGGCATAAAAAACTATGCCCAGATAAGTTCGAAGCTTTAGGCGGGAACGCTCCCGGCTAAACCTTTGTGGTTAGGTTATTTTTTTTATTTGAACTCTAAGTGTGAACACTTGGCCTAATTTCCTACTTGAATCGATCACTGCCTAAAATCAAGAGATTTATTGAGATTAAGAAGCTACAAAGCCGCCATATTCGTAATTCGTATAAACGTCTCGCTATGACTATCCGGCTAATAGTTAAACCGCCACAAAATGCCACCACCTGAACAATGGTCTGGACTATCGGTTTCAGCCTTCTCAAATTACAAGACAATGTAATCTGAAGGAGGGTGTACAATTCTAATATGGAAAGATGGTACCGGGTAAGACTGAGACCGATGGTCCAGACCATTATTCAGGTGGTGGCATATATTTCGCAATCAAGATACCAACAAGAGGGTTATAAATGTGAAGGAAACGAGACAACTGAGTGACTTATGGCACTCATTTCGAGTGAGCACTGAATGCCAATAATCACGGGGACAGTCCTGCAGCGTAAGGCATCTAGCGTGATATGTGTAAAATTGTTGTAGAAAGTAAATAAAGATGTAAAATGGCGAATCTTGGTTTGTATTGATACTTTATATGTTTATAACCACAATAATTTTAGCGAATGGTAGTGCAGCACGCATTACAGCCGAATAGGGCCGCCACGGCCGGGAGTGTACCTCTAGCTCACATAATTCCGCCTTAAAATTGATAAATACATGTCAGGTTTCATGCGGTTTGTAAGTATCCAAGGGTTTATTGGAGATGGTGTGAAGGAGAGCAACGATTCTGCATATGCGGATACAAAAGGGCGTCGGTAATCGGAGGCACGGAGGGCGAGAACTCGACGCTACTTACTGACTATTGTATAAAATAATAATAAATTTACAATGCACTAATGTTTTAGCGTGTGTTAAATTTGTATCACCAGTTATCCTCAAAGATGTTACTAGAACACAAAAGGGTTCTTCGAGGACAGTAACACAATGAGATAATAATGTAGAATAATATTTAATTACATACTTAAAACAAGAATACACGTTAATTCATTGAAATATACATATTATACTAAAATCTTAATATTTATTGTTCGACGTTAATATCGTTTTTGTTGTTAATGTTTATTGTATAAGTTATACTAAGTGCTGCGCCCTAACAAGGTATCATGTTTATCATATAAAAATGTAACATTTTTGTACTTGTAATTCCAACAAAGGTGTGTAAAAGTGACCTTACTCAGAATATCTGATTGCGGGAACCATTTGGATATTTTTATATTGTTTGCTTGTATTGGTAATGCATTTTCGTTCCATTTTAGTAGTATGTCCTGTGGTAGCCGTGATAGAGTATTGAGGAATACAAGCATTTTGTCCGAATCCAAAGCCGAGGGGATGACATTGCTCCCAAAAGAAACATAAATAACTCCATGTTTAGAATTGTCCAAGAATGATTGGAGATCCTGAAAAAAAATTACACTCTTTTGAAGTTATATTTGTTTTGCGCTTTAGGGAAAAGAGATGAGAGTAATTCTTTCACCGACACGAAATGTTTTCTATCGTGTCTGTCCGTTGTTAGTGTATATTGAATATATAACATATTCTTTCTGCTAATAACTCTTTGGAAAAAAATCAATGAAGACGCAACAAATACAATCTATCAACTACTTTATTAGTGCTATTAAAATAAGCTGATACTTACATTTGGCAAATCTTTTTTAGTTGTCAGATGCATTCCTCCTATAAACACAACATTTGTTGGCACAGGTTGGTTGTCGATCCAAGTTGGGTGTACATTTAAAATTAACAGTTCAATATTGTTACTCAGCTCACGTAGTGATGGTGTATCCTCTCCGAACACTTTTTTGACGATTCGCTCCTCATCTTCAGCCATGACGTTAAAATAATAGTTCCTCAAAGTCACGTGGTGCCATACTTTTGTTAATTTCTCCCACGTTGTTAAATTATAAATTCTCTCACTCCAGGGCGAGGGGTAAAATAAAGGATGGTACGTAGCTCCAACGTACTCATCATTATAAGCAACTGCCCCAAGAGAACTTATCTGCACCGTCGGGATATTATAAATGTAAGAAAATGCTAGAGCTGGCCGCACACAAGCTTCCACTATCAGCAGATCGAATTTTCCCTTTTTCTTGTTTATAACCTCTTTCACTTCGTCCACTTCCATCTCTGCTTCAAATGTTTTAGCTACAGCTTTTAAAATTATCCTAATTTGTGAATGGATATCAGTGATTACTCCCATGACCTCACGGGAGAGCATTTCGCGCCAAACTTTATAAGATACATCGTGCACATCAATTTCTGTTAAATTTCCAGGTGCTTTGCCTTTCGGGAAAGCGGGGTCTGTGGTGATCACTACTACCTCATGACCGCGGTTTACCAGCTCATCAATTATGGGACGAAACACAATGTGATGACTTACCGACGGTACGGGAAAGACTGCTAATATCCTTGCACATATCGCTTGCGATATTAAGAATGAAAAAATAAGTAGTTTATTCATTCCAGGCACGAAACTTTAAGAACGTTTGATAAGCGTGAAACGCAAGCGTGTCAAAGAATTTACAAAAATGAAGACAGCACTCGAGTACGTCGGCGTTATATACGCACGCTTACTTTTGAGACGTGTAATTGTGATCTCCCCCTCCAAAATAATTTTGATTCGCTTTTTATAGCATAGGAAAACAAAGTAAAAATCGTAGCCATTTTCTGAATCTGCATACGCGTTCTCTTCTTCTATTCCATCCTCTCCCTAGGGGCCGCCGCGGAACCTTACTTATATGAATATAATAATATCGTCTTAACCTCGTTTCGGCTACAGCGGCCATGTCTACTGAGAACAGCCAACTGCGCAGGACATATTATGGTGCACACATTGCCTCAACCTCCTATTCTGGTGGGACGATGATCCGACGCGACCAGAGAGAAATTGGCCACAGGACCCTCAACGTACTCTCCGAACAGATGAAACGTATCGTTACCATCTTCCCGACTGTTTTTAAAAATTAAAACACTTTTTGTTTGGTTCGACCCGGGACCTCACATCTGTGTCTGAACTTGCGTCCCCCTAGACCACGAAGCAGCCACATAAAGATATAAAATAAAAAACACAAGTTCGGTTATTAGTTGTATATATGTACGTAATTACGTTTACGTGCCTATACAAACAACATCCCTAATTTTTCCCGTCCTTTATAAATGCACGGAAAGCTTCGTGTGTGAATCTCCGTTTTTTCGTCGTTTGGGGAAAAATCATAAAAACGACAGAGTATTGATTTCGTGGTACAAACGAAACGGAACCAAATTTAAAAAAAAACTGAAATTAAATATAATAGTTTGAGCATTTAATTCCATTATCTACCCATATGTTCACTACATACAACCTCGTGAAGTACCAGGCTGATTGATAACTAGCCGAAAAATCCCGTTTGAAGAAATTATTTCCAATGTATAAAATAAAATTGCCTTTATAAAAAATAAAATTGCCTGTATAAAAAATAATATTAAGAAGGAAGATTCGGAGGCCATAAGGCAGGATATATCGTCAGTTTTAGACGAAGCTCCGAGCTAAAATTAATATTACTTTCGAACAATACAAAGCGTTGCAAAACTTACGCAAAATACAGGATAAAAAGATTCTTCGCACGGATGAAGGTGATGCCACCGTATTAATGGATACGACAGACTATAATGACAAAATTGAACGACTTTATGGAATGAGTTCACTTACAAAAATGTCAAAACCGACCCAACTAGCAGCGTTGTAAAAAGTATTAGTGATCTCATTAAAAAAACACTCCGAATCATTGAATCTGGGCGTTATAAACCTAATCCCTTCATGTTCAAAACCGCCGAAACTGTTTGGGTTGCCCAAAATACACAAGACTGGTGGTCCACTGCGTCCAATAGTCAGCCAAATTGATTCCCCAACTTATAAATTGGCTCAACATGTGAAAGTCGTATCACCATCGTGGACTCACTGAAGCATCTACAAGGGATTCATACCACTTCGTCAAAGAGATACAACAACTACATCTCTATGACAATGAAATTATGTCAGTTGTGATGTACAGTCACTAGTTACATGCTTGCAAATAGACGAGTATGTAACTATGTCCATTGATCTTTCTCGCTTTTCGACGGTTCGGTACTTTAAAAGATAAACGAAACCCGTTGTCCGTCCGTCTTCAATTCTGTATGTATGACAAGACCTATTCTCAAATACGCGTGGCAGGCAGGTGGAAATTTATGTCTGTCTAGTACATTTACTTTGAAGGACGGAAAAATCTTTTTTTTTATAGTACAAGCAAACGTCTACCGA